>CAEGAE010057695.1:0-27945 GCA_903067095.1 Girardinus metallicus
AAAAACATGACTGTCAGGTTAATTGGCCTCTCCAAATTGTCCCTAGGTGTGAGTGTGTGAGTGCATGGTTGTTTGTCTCTGTGTTGCCCTGCGACAGACTGGTGACCTGTCCAGGGTGTACCCCGCCTCTCACCCAGAACGTAGCTGGAGATAGGCACCAGCAACCCTCCCGACCCCACTAAGGGACAAGGGTGAACAGAAAATGGATGGATGGATGGATGGTTTTGACCTCTGAACTTGCCCAAGTATGCAAATGTTGCAGTTTCTCTCATTTTGGTGACTTTTAACTGAACACGGCACAGTATTTTAGATTGTGTTCTGGGTTCTTTGTGACCTTCTGGGTGAATTAGGAGTCGTTATGATAGAAGGATGATATATTACAATTTTTCCAGTTGTCTCGTGTTGATTTGCTGCAGTTCGAAATTAAAAAAGGCCCTGTTTATGCAACAACGCCAGGAAATGGAATATTTACCTTTTGCTGCATTTTGACCTCTCATTTAGTCGGTAAGAATATTTTAAATGGACAAAAACACAAAGATTTGACAACAGGCTGCATGTTTGTTATGTTTGTGTTTATGTAAACCAAAAACCCTTGTGCACTCAGGTCTGGTTTTTACACACAGACACTTAGCACAACAAAAACAAAACAACATTCATTATTTCCCAAAGTGAGAAGGACAGGGTGAGGAAGGTTGGTCTTGTTAGCTATCTTTAAAAAGTGAAAGATTCATTTGAAAACAGCTTTTTGTATGTACTCTGGTTTTCTTGTGCAATATTTTTAAACTTCCATGCTGGATTTTATCGCAACATTACGTGGAAAAGAATCAAGTAACTAAAATTTTGTGCAATACGGTTACGTGAAACATAATAGTCATCTTAAAACTAAAATAGTCTGAAACATAAGAATATGTATCGGTCCAGTTCCTAAGATCCATATAAGACTAAAGAGCCTTTATTTTAATGTCAAAGAGTCAAGGTCATGATATTATAGCTTTTGGCAGAATCCAGGGAGAACCAGGAGATGCAAGTGATTTGCCCTGGCAAGACATTTGGAGGTTAAGACAAACAGGGCTCTGCTGTTCAAAGTTAAGAGGTGATGCAGGGTGGGGAGCCTACAGCTGAGCCACTGCAAATGTGTCTGTGTATTTCAAGCTATCATGCTGGGGGAATTGTGGAAGACACAGTCTCCTCCCGTCTCTATGGAAACCCCGTCTCTTTTCACAGGCGGAGAGGCAAAGCCGTTCTACATTCGGAATCAGGAGTGTGAATTATTCCGCATTATTACTCGCATAGTATTGACCACTGGCAATAACATCTTGTATAAAATGAATATCAGTGGTGTAGTAATGATGATGCCCGTTAATCTCTTGAAAGGATTAAAGATTAAAGATTAATCGTGTGGAGCAAACATCTGCAAATGAAAATGGTGCCTGGCAGACTTATTTAGGAAATCTTTTCATCCCCTTTCTATTAATAATACTGCTTTATTAACTACTTGAACTGAATCCCGTGCTGTAATACGAAATGCACAAGCAGAAGAAATACAGAAAAAAGACTAAAGTAGTACAGATGATTCAAGGCTTAGTAAGCTTTCAGAAAGGTATAAACACTGGGACAGAAGGGAGGGACAGACAAAGAAGGAGAATCTGTCAGACTTGCTTTTCACAAGCAGGTCCACGTCGCCACCTCCTGTCAAGCTTTGAGGGGGTTGTCATGGTGACAGTGGCGAGCGGTAAGGCTGGAGAGAGTGTATTGCATCGCATCCCTGTGGCCTGCGATGTGGCTCCAAGGATGATGAGAAAGCAAGTCAGCTGTCGGGGGATCTTGAAGCTCAAGCAAGACCTGGATTCACTCAACCGAAAACAGAAACAGACACCTCTTCAGCACCAGCCTGTTTAAAGGCTTAGGTGGAAGTTAAAAAGTACTACCTGTCATCATTATGAAGGTTTAATGTGTTTCTACGGGTGAGCCCTGGCAGAGTGCCGACAATGACACCGTGGCTCAGAGGAACAGGAAGTTCCGCCACTAAAGCATTATGGTGGAGTGGCGGTTAGTCCCAGTAGAACGGGACTTTATGCAACATTGTTCCCATATAAAAAGGTGGAAAGATGCTAGAGCACTAGGAGTTGGATATCACCACAGATACTTTACTGGGAGAATGTAAGCTGAGCTGCAGCTAATGTAACGAAACTGAAAAAAAAAATTATCTTTGAACCAACGTTTAAAAAAAATACTCTAATTTGTCTAAGCTGGTTTTATTAGTTTTGCTCAAGTTATGTGTGATTTCAGAATTATTTAAAAAAAAACAAAACCTGATAGATTAGAGTAATTTTTTAAAGTTTTTTTTTTTTCAGTGCATAATTTCAATCCAGGCTTCTCTGTCAAAGAAATGCATGTTTTTGTTACATTTTGAATAAAAGTTGTACATATCAACTTCATACACCGCATTTATACTCTTTTTAGCATCTTACTATGTACTGATCCTTAATCTTGATTTATAATTTGTAGAGGCTGGTAGTAGCGCATCCAGCATGTGCCAATGACTGACTAAATTTTATTTTTTCATGGATATTTCTTGCTGTTGCAACTCATTGTTGCAATACTCTTCATGGTAGTAGTGGCTGACATGCAAAAAGTATGTGAAGTCATATAATCACTTATTATGTTTCAGTCACTAAATTCTTCTAGTGAAAGAAATTATACTGGTTAATTGGACACAGGCTGATGTTTTGAAGTACATGCATAGTGAATAGTAAATGCACCAACACTTTGCATATTCTTTGAAATTTTTTTTTTCTGACTTTACTTAATTAAAAATGCTATACAAATTATATTAGTTAGATTTGCGTCGTATACATAAACAGGGATAATCTTGTATTTTCTTCATCTTCATTTACATTTATGAACTCATCCACTATCTAAACACTTGCAGCAGATAAGACTTGTATAAATAATTGGAATTGGTTAAAATCAGAATCAGGTCAGACATTAAAGGAAAACTGGCATCAGTTAGAAAAAACTGATGCCAGTTTTAATATAAACAGAGGGATTGATGGAGAAAGCTATCGGTGGGTGCTAGATGTTTGCAAACTGGAAACTTACATCTATTTCAGAAACTAGAAACTAGAAGGTAAATCTGCTTACTTACTTGTTTCTCTGGGCACTGTCACAGTTTAAATTTAAATTTAAATGAGCTATTTTGCATCCATTTAAGTGAAGGCTCTACCATATTTATGTAAATCCCATCCAGGGCAAATAATTATTTTTCCTCAAAACCAAACTGTTTCTGTTGGGCTGACAAAATGTAGAGGTAACTTTGCTGCAACAGAATAAAATCAGAAATGCCACAGCAAGCAACATCATAGCCCACTGCAATGGAAATCATAAATTCTTCTAAGTAAAAATTAAAATGATGGAATCATGTACATGCTTTTTTTCTTATCTTACATAATTTAGTTGTTGTATTTGTAATATAAATGTTCTGTCTTACAATATGTAGCATCACTTGTAAATTTGAACCCACCATTGTAACTTTTGTTCCATGTTATTCATACAGTTTTGAGGAATACCTCATCAGGCCTTGGCCTGGAGTTTTCTGTTATTTTCTGTTGACATTATCATCACCCAAATACTTTGTGTAGCTGCTTTATGAATCCAGCTACACATAATTGGAAATAATTGGAATTGGTTAAAATCAGAATCAGGTCAGACATTAATGCTTGTAATGTTATAAATGATAAGTGATAAATCATAATATTGTTTTGTTTTAATGTTGTCAGTCCATGCTTAATGAAAAGTTCCAATCATTTCAATGTTACAGTTGAAAAGGGGACTTATCAGTACAGGCGGCACCTTTTCTTTCTGCTATTGTTCAGTTTTGTGAGCCTGTGTAATTTTTCATCCTTGGTTTCCTGTTCTTGTTTGACAGGTGTGACACCTGGCATTGTCTTCTGCTTCATCTGCTTCAAAGTTCGATGTGTTGCATATTCAGAGTTGGCATTCATTACAGTTGTCTGTAATTAATGATTATTTGAGCTTCTGTTGTGTTTTTATTATCTCAAATCAGTCTGTCTATTTCCTACAGACTTCTGATACTAACAAGGTCTTTTCTTTGACACAACAGCAGCACACTCGATATTTTCTCTTTTTCTTATCTTTCTCTGTAAAACTCAGAGGTGTCTGTGCGTGAAAACTCCCAAATGAAAGTATTTATATTTCCAAACAGACAGAAGGGGTTTTAAGTTGATTTCTTGCCAGGTGAGCGGTGAATTGACGTATAAATGGTAAAATCCCTGACAAGAAGCAATATTATAAGGGAAGGAAAAAGTCACAGCTGCTGGGACATAGCCAGTCTAAAAGTAGGTCACTGCATGTTTTACAGAGTTGTCATTGAGGCACAGCAGATTGTCCAGAAACAACTGCATTAATACAGTTGCCTAAGTTTTAAACGTATGTGTTTATGCAATTTAGATCAGTCAATCAGTGTAGTTTATGGAACCCTTTCTTTGGTCTGATGAAATATGCACATTTGGTTTGGTCCAGCACATGTTCTCTAACAGCCTAATGAGGTTCTGGTGTCACCTTGCCCCAAAGATGTGTCTACTCTCTGTGGAATACTGTGCCTGCTGAACCACTGTACCATATGCTAGGAGAGACACAAACCAGTGAGATCTGGCTTTGTTTAGTGTCACAGTGGGATTTCCTGTCAGAGTGTCCTCTCTCTTTATCCATCTATCATGCACATGTTGTCTTCTGCTATCCTTCAAATAAAAATACCTCCCTAATTTTATCTAGCTTTCTTTTAGTTGGCCACCAGGGCTCATGCACTCATGTTTTTTTACAGAGGACATAGTTAGCCGTGTCAGTCATTAAAGTCTGCTGTGAAAGGTTTCAAAACTGAGGATTGATTAATGTTTTATGTCCATTTTCCGATCTATCTTTCTTGTAAAGCTTTGAGCTTAACTGACTCCCATTTTAGCTGATTACAATTTATTGCAGCCAGCGTTCGGAGATGATGACACTCTGTGTGAGAGAGCAGGCACTATAAAACTGGATTTTACTTTAATAACGTGAAGTTTTTTAATATATGTTCTTTTGAACTTAGCATCTCATACTCACAATATACAAAGTAATAAATGTGGCTATATTACTTAAGCAGCAGTTTTTTTTTCTTGTATTTACAAGAAGTACAATTTAGAATTGATGCCCCTTGCAAATATAAATGCACTTAATCAAGACACAGGTGGGTAGTAACTAGTGACACAAGTATCCTTTTGGAAAAATATACCTTATTAACACTGTACCTTTTACTTTTACTTTTATTTGAGTAATATCTTTATGAAATATCACTACACTTTAGTCAAATTCACCATGTTGTAAAAAATTGTTTTCTTTTAAGTAGATTTTTAAATCTCCGTATTTCTTATATAATTTTTAAACACCTCACTGATAATGAAAATATTTTGCTAAGTGTTCTTCTCTTTATAACAACATCCACTGGTAACAGCTACCTGATGCATTCACTGATCAGAAAATGACTGATAGTTTGAGTTTCTAATTGGCTTGTCACCAGTCAGGTCAGATCAAACTGAAAATGTTCCTGATTTCTGAGTCAACAGCTTACTGATGTAAGCTCATGAATAGCCTGTAATTGTGTTGATGCCATTAATCCTTTCCTGAGTCCTATCATGTTCTTCATTCTATTCTAACTCTAGATGTGTGTTTGTTTGTGGTCTCATTTGTGTGCTTAAAGTTTTGTGTCAGCTGTGGAGTTCAGTGGATTTATAAAATTAGAACCCTTTGGCATTAAAACAACCCTGGGAAGACAAATGTAAAGATGTGCAGGGTGGATGAATGCGCAGCGAGGACAGAGGCCACGGCACCACATCCTGGGGGAAATATGCAGGGTTTCCTGGTGGAACTTAACCTCATCACCAAAACATTACACAGCAGTATCGGTGCATCATCATTAGCAATCTTTTTATAGCCTCTCAATCCTATTACCTCTGCCCCCTTTTTGGTCTCGCCCTTCCTCAGTTGCTATCTCTCCCTTGCTCTAAGTTTGGAACCTGTCAGCAGTGCCCCTCTGTGTCTCCCTTGAGACTTATTACAAGTCTGATGTGTTTCCTACGCTGCCCCTGTCAGTGGATGACCTTTAATACCTGGTGTTTACAAAGGTACAGCAGATAACACAAGCAGCACATCCTGTTATTTACTTTGTGGGGAATAATTTTGTGTTAAACATCATCATTGTTTCCACTTTGGGCTCCCTACCTCCTTCCCTTGTACGCTGCCCCTGTCAGCTTCACCCTCACCTTTCAGTCCCAGAACCTCTTTGCTCTTCAAGTGTTTGATTCAAATAGATTTGCTCCTGGACAAGGGAAGGGGGGAGACACACACAGAAGGAAGAAAATAAACAGATAGGGCTATTATTCATGCCTGCCGTGAAGCTATGGCAACAGGATCCTTCTGTTCTGATTGGTCATAGATAAGGATGCTTTTTTAGCCACTCTTACACTCTGGGGAATCTGAATACTAGATTAATTTCCCATTGCATGTTAACTGTGGAGAGTGTTCCTTTATTTAGACAAACAGAATTTCAGGTAAGTCTTAAGCAGACGGACTTGATTAATGTTTTAATAAAGTTTCTTAAAAAAAAAAAGTAGCTGTACTCTGCCTATAGCAAATGAAACTGCAGTAAAATCAGAATGTTTAATCGCTGTTTTGAATATCTCTCCATGCTACGCTGCCCTGCACAGTGGTTTTCACTCTTACAGAAAACGTTTTAACAATCCTTTGATTTATATCATCATATAACATCCTAACCTTTAGCGTGTGGGCTACTGCCAAAACAGGCTCAGTGTTCTAGCAACAACCTCCTACTCATCTCTCTAAGTTGTTCTGTTTGGAGATTTAGGGTTAATATATCCACTGCAGACAGCAGTTCATGAAGTAATCCTGTTCCTCATCCTCTTTAAAGGCAAGGGATGCTCATCACCATGCATTTTGTTATCTAAGTGCTGCATTAAGATTGTGAAAACATTTACAAACAAACAAACAAACAAACATACTTCAATCTGAAAAGATAAAAGCTGAGCAACTTTTGATAAGTGCCTGTTCAGAAATAGGAGGACTATAATATATTAAACTATTAGGGAACAATTTCTGTCAAGATTACATATGCTTGTCACAGTCATGAATGCCATATTTAGTTTGTTCTTTTAATGGTTTATTTGAACTGTTCTAATTTGAAGGGTGACATTATGATACATATAACATTAACAATTTAAAGACTGCCATCTTTATTTTGGTCTTCATTCTTTCTTTAAAAGAAGAGGTTAACTTCAAGCACACCTCACATGAAAGTTAACTTTCTACTACAAATGTCTATTGCAGTCTATTGGGAGAGAAGTGTGGTCAATGCAGGGAGACACGGAAGAAACAACCAAGCACGCAGACACTTGCACCTAAGGACAATTTAGAAAGACCGATTTTCCTAATAGTCATGTATTTGGACCGTGAGAGGAAGTAATGTGCAAATGTGTTAGAAAGATCCAGAATGTCCTAACCTTTTAATTGGAATAAATATATTTCAGTGTGTATATTTAATTTTAACCATATCAGTTCCACAAAGAATTCAAAATTGTTTTTAACATTGACTGAGGCTGTATGTTGTATAACTGTAGGATTTATGAAATAGAAACAATTAGGGGATTTGTGCTATTCTGTGTCCAGGCAAAAAAGGCAAATTACTAATCCTACAAAAGAGTAAGAGCTGAAAGAAGCACCTTCAAATAAAATGTTGGAAGACAATCCATCAACTGCATGACCTCTTTAGAGGTAGTAATACATGATATATTCGCCAGGATTCTCTTGCAAAATAGATGTTTAATCTCAATGGGATTTTCCTGGTGAAATAACTTTTATAATATTTGGAACCTTTCACAAATGTATGATTCCAAATTAACAAATTTGGAATCATACATGGAATTAATAGCCAAATTTAGTGTTGGCTATTGAATATGTCACCTTGACCAGACATGCAGACGCGATGGTGATTTTATAGATTGCTAACCATTATTGTTCACTCAAGCACACTTACTGATGTAAGTACACTGAATAAGTCGGTCATAAATAAATAAGTAATCCAACTGAGTACAGTCCATTTACTCTCAGCCAGTCCCACACTCTGCTGGGTATTTACTGGAGGTTTATTTACACTGTGAGAATATTAGCATTCTCTTACACTTTCATACTGCCTTCCTTACCTTTAATAAATAGATAGAAGGTGTATTTAAGTTTAATACTAAGTAAAGTAACAAATAGGTTTAAAAGTGGGGTATATTTTAAAAGTTTCAAAATGTTATTATATTAGCAAAAATAATAAAAAAAAAATACCCCATTACTTCTACTCGGTGTAATTGCACACGACTTTACAAGGCAATTCTTATATTCTTAGCAATTACTGGTATTCTCATATCTCTCAGTCTAAGTGTCTTATTCTCTTTCATCTCAAGTCTTATGTACTTTATCTAATTCCCTAATGGTGCAATCTTTTCTCATATTACTTCTCTTGTTCTGTCTTTCAGATCTTGGCCATCATCTCCATTCTCTTCATTGTGCTATCCACCATTGCTCTGTCTCTAAACACCCTTCCAGAGCTTCAGGGCACAGATGAGTTTGGCCAATCCACAGACAATCCACAGCTAGCACATGTGGAAGCTGTTTGTATTGCTTGGTTTACCATGGAATACCTACTTCGCTTTCTCTCTTCTCCCAATAAATGGAAGTTCTTCAAGGGTCCTCTCAATGTCATTGACCTGCTGGCAATTCTACCCTACTATGTCACCATCTTCCTGACAGAGTCCAACAAGAGTGTGCTGCAGTTTCAGAATGTCCGCCGTGTGGTTCAGATCTTCAGGATTATGCGTATCCTTCGTATCCTAAAGTTGGCTCGTCACTCTACAGGTCTTCAGTCTCTGGGCTTCACACTCAGGAGAAGCTACAATGAGCTGGGCCTGCTTATTCTTTTCCTCGCCATGGGTATCATGATCTTCTCTAGTCTTGTATTTTTTGCAGAGAAAGATGAAGAGGATACAAAGTTCAAAAGCATTCCAGCTTCTTTTTGGTGGGCCACCATCACTATGACCACAGTAGGATATGGAGATATCTATCCCAAAACTCTGTTGGGAAAGATTGTGGGGGGATTGTGCTGTATTGCTGGAGTGCTTGTAATTGCGCTACCTATTCCCATTATTGTGAATAATTTCTCTGAGTTCTATAAGGAGCAGAAAAGGCAAGAAAAAGCCCTTAAAAGAAGGGAGGCTCTTGAGAGGGCAAAACGAAATGGTAGCATTGTTTCTATGAACTTAAAGGAAGCTTTTGCTCGTAGTGCAGAGCTCATGGATGTAGTAGTAGAAAAGAGTGAGAGACCTCATGACAACCACCTGTCCCCAAGTCACTGGAAATGGGCGTCCAAAAGAGCTGCATCAGAGACAAGTTCAAACCATTCCTTCAATGCCCAAGAAATAGGCTCTCCCTGCAAAGCTCGAGACACCAGTCCCCAAAGATTGAATGTTGAGAAATTAGAAGAGATGTACAGCCAGATGGCAAAGACACAGTCACAACCTAACCTCAATGCAAAAGACAGAGGGTGCAGAGTTAGCAAACAGAGAGATGAGATAGAGCTTGGAGCCATTCATGACCATGGACCATCAGTGCTAGGAGCCAAAGATGGAGTGGGGGACATGAAAAGCTTGTCTAGCATAGATAGCTACATCAGTTGTGCTACAGACTTCCAAGAGAATCCACGCTATCCACACAGTCCAGCAGCAGACATTGGTCTTAAAGAAAACAGCCGGTTTACTTTTGGTCCAGTTACAGTTTTGTCTCAGCACATTAGTAAAAAAATTGGTCATCAAATCATAGGGCAGCATGAGTCTGTGCTGAGTCCGGGATCAAAATCCTCAGGCCCAGAGAATACAAGAAGATTCTTGTTTTCAGGGAACTCCTCAAAAAGCCTTAAAGGAGGCTGCCGTAGCGAAGGGGATTCAGGGCCGTCCCCACTTTCAGACAGCTCAGTTGTCTCAGACCAGTCTCTTTTGAGTCCCGAAGCATCTGTGTACACCACTGCCAGCAGCAGGACCCCTCCAAAGTCACCAGACAGCACTGCCATGGCCCCTACAGTTTTCACTTTCCATGACTCCTCAATCAGCAAATACATTGATGCTGATACGGATGACGATGAGCACCTCCGGGACATTACTGAGGCCAGTCCCTCAGACCGTCTACTGGCTGGTGCCAGCCCAAAACGCAGTATTAACATAAATTACCAGAGGGGAACTAACCATTTAGAAGCAGCCCAAAAGATGTTGGGTCAGAACTGTTACTTTCCTCTTGAAGGTATTCGTGGGAAAGCTCATGAAAATCATATAGGACCTGACCCAGCACGCAGACCAAAGGCTGAGCGGGGACGACAAAATACTTTGGACAAAGGCCTTTGAAGTATAGGTTATCAGAGACACATGGAACGCAGGTGGACATATGGTTATTGACAAAAACACCTGGCAAACAGAGCTACTCAATAAGCCAGAGATAAAGAAAGGTATAGAGAAAAAGGCTCTCATATTTCGCAAATAACCTGAGCATGCCGCTAGGGCAACAAGCTATGTCAATACATGTTGGGAATACTTTGGAAGAAAAATACCTTAAGTTGGAGAATGTCACTGCCCCTCCTTTGAGTTCATTCCTGTGTGCTGTATTTCACATCCACAAAACTAAACCCCCAAATAGCCAATTTAAAAATGCAGAGTCAGCAGAGAGATTAAGCTATGGATATAACTGGAAGAAACACAACAAAATAATGATTTCAGCCAAAGGGTTTTTTCAGTTCCATAAAAAAAAACAAAGTCCACCTTCTTGTAGTGACTCTCAATTTTTATTATTTTTTTTATTATTGGAGACATACCAGAGGACCTAGAAGCCTATAAGCTACATATTGTGCCCTCCATTCCCAAACCTGGCCTTAATCATTTACATTTGCAAGTATGTGCATACGTGTGTGAGATAATTTGAATATGAATGGGTGAATTATGAGAAACTGGTGTAAACAAAATCTTAAAACAATCTAACCTGATTTATTTTTTTATTGGTAAGAGAAAGTCCCTTATACAAAAGTGATTTGCTTGTCTACAATGTCAGATTTCTTTGTAATACATAAAATTTAATGTCTTTGTTTAAAGTCTGCAGTTATCACAGATTCCCACTCATGTTTCATTACTAGGGCCTCATGGCCTCTCGTTAGCATCTGTCCTGCTATCTTTTAGGTTTACATGTTGTGTATAGAATGGATGAATACAGAACATCTGCCACTGGATGTTTTTTTAAGCATCGTATGATGTTTTATGAGGATAAAGGTGGACCTTAGCTGAAATATTGGTTAAAGAAAAATGAGAAAAATATCAATTACTGCATAAAATGATAGCACATGCACGCTCCTACAATATCAACATAAAAATATGAATTGGCAGTGAACACAGTTAAAGAAATGTTTAAAGTAGACTTATCTTGTAATGTTTTACAATGTACTCACATGAAGTTTACATTTGAGTGACAGATTCTCAGCATGTGTAAGCTTTGATTTGACTGACATTGAGTTTTAAATAGTTGAATAGGATACAAGAACAAAAAAGTGGGCTTTCCTTCTTGTTTCTCAACATAATTAATTCTATTAGCACTGACTATATTCAAGGATGATTTTATCACTATTCATATATAGTTACCAGATTTGATCCCCACTCAGAAATGCACACGCACTCACATGCAAACCTGTTGAAGATAGCCACAGGCTACATAGATACCGATATTTTCCATGGAGACGTGATTCAACCAACATTGCTCTCAAGAGGAAAGCAAAGGTTTGTTAATTAGTGTTGGAGGTCTGCATGTCACAGACGCTTGTAGGCATATATAAAATCCTCACTGATAAAAGACATGTCCATAATGTGGCAGGAGTCTATGATATTTGCATGCCAAATTCACTCCTCACTGTGTGTTTTTATGAACAATGTGTCATTGCATACTTATGATGTAAGAGCCTGTAAAGTTTAGCAAATGCTCCATATCCAACATTTTTGTATTTTTATATCATACCTCAGAAAACTAAATTCACCGGCTTGTTTACACTGCCTTATACAGTGCTGCGAAAAGGTGATAGCCCCTCACACATTTCTTCAGGGTTTCTTTTGCTTTGTTGACATGCTTTAGCATTTCACTCGTCACCCAAAAAATTTTCACACCTAGTACTACTAAACAGTGGGAATACAAAAAGAAGTTTTCAAGTCATAACTTTATTTGTCTGCCTTTTTTTTTTTTTTTAGTTACGTGTGATTAACCCCATTATTTTTGTTCAATTTCATAAGCCACCCTTAGGGTTGATTATGATCATATCAGGGGAACTTAAAACAAGAAACCAAAACTCTCCAATAGTATTTGTCTGACAACATGAAGCATAGTAAGAGATTTCAAAATATTTTTTTTTAAACAAGGCATAATGCTGAAAAACCATCCACTGTGTTTGAATTAAAACAATTCTGCAAAGAACAGTGGCCCAAAATTTCTCCTTAGGGAAATAAAAGTCTCTTTGTCAGTTTACTGAAACACCTGATGGCAGAGTTTGCTGCCAGCTATTAGGTTTGTGTGGCAATTACTTTTATACATAGGGCCACATTGTTTTGGTTGTTTTTTTCCCCTCTAATAAGGGAAAACATCATTTGAATAATACATTTTGAATTTCCTCAGGTTATTTTGTTAGATTGGAAAATCCTTTGGTGACATTTAAGTGAGAGTAGAAAAAAGCAAACATAAACAAACAAAATGTGCAAGGGACCAAATCCTTTTTACAGCACAAAACAAGCACAAGCATCCATCCTGGATGTTCTGCAGGTGTACCATTCTTGCTCAGTCTGTGCCACTCTGACACCACTAAGCTAGGCCTAACATAAAGAGGAAGAGCAAGCACATTTGCTTTCATTGACTGATGGGGTTTTTTTAGATGATGGATAGAAGAGCTTCTCCAAACTAGAAGAATATCTAGCAAGGAATTCAGAACTCTGCTGTTATATTATTGAGTAATAAAGCACAGCAACAGCCGTAATTAATCTCTTCTCCTAATCTACCAAAAGACTAAAAGCGTCAAAAATAAAAATTTTGGTCTAATATTATAATGAGCATAATCCCTTGTTTAAAAAGATGCTCCTTACTTCATACCCACAATACACTGCTGGTTGCCACTGCTCCCATCCTGAAGCAGTGGTCAGTGCTCCCCTAACCACGTCATGCAATGTGGACAACCTATTTTATATCTCTTCAAATATTCTATAATCAAAATATGTACTGCTTCAACGTTTTTACAGATTGCAGCTACTCCAGAAACACAAGGACAGGATGAAATAACTTATGTGGCACTGTTGCATTCTTTATCTGAATTCAGCAGAGCATCAAGCGACTCATACTTGTATCTTCTTCTGCAAAACAAATACCCCCAGATTTTATGAGACATGCAAATTAATGCAGATTACGTGTCGCAGATTGCAATGGTCTTTGAGAATCTGCTGTTTTTTACTGTCTAATCAACTTTTCCTCTACATGAGTACACAAACCATCAGATAATATGGCCGAGCTACTCAGCACTGTGTGATGTTATTTGCTTGGCAGACCAGTTTGAATGGCAAAATTTTATTTTGTTAGACTTTGAAAATTGTTTAGATGATAAAACTGTTTTTATCAATTAGATTTGTTTGGTTTTATTTCGATCACACTGTCATTTAGTAAATCAAGCCCAGAGTCATGTTGAACAAATAGCTACATCCCCTGCATAAATCACTCATTCATTATAAAAAAAACAATCTTTTAACACATAGTCATAGGACATAGTCATACTGCAAATCAAAAGTTTGAACATTTGGCAGAAAGTACACTCATAGCTCATGAAATACACACAAAAAATATCCCTAAAAGCAAATGAAAGTTTGGTGGTGCAAGATCAATAGATATAGCTCAATTTCACAAAGTATAACAAAATCAAAATACTGTCTGACTATTAAGTGGGACAAAACTTCAGTCACAGAAGTTAGATAAAAATCCCAAAATAAAAACATGTGAAATAATTTTCTTTCTTTATTTCCACTTAAGAAAGAAATAATTCAACAAAGAAAAAAATTAATAACCTGTGCTCCAGTCTATCATCTATCAGTATCGTGTTTCCCAGTTCCATCATTAAAACACATTATGCGGAAACATGAAATTTCAGCAGAGTTTCTGGGACTTGTAGAGTTGATCCCTTCCTCCAACATTTCCGGGGTACGTATGGTAGATTTTTTTCCCTTAAACTCTGTCATTTTTTTTATGTCTTCTTTCATCACATCAAGTTTTATGGGAACAAACATATTTGTAAAAAAGGATCCAAGTCATTTCCAGACCCAGACCAACTGGTGAAACAGTAAGTAAAAAAGCCATTGGACTAAAATGAATGTAGTTTTTAAAAGTAATAACAACAGATTCAGACTGATTTAGATGTTTTTGTCTTGTGGTGAAAAGTCCAATCACAAATCCAGATTCTGTTTTCAGTTTTAATCACAGAGTTGGACCATTTCATATTGCTCTCCCTTAGTGAGAGTAGCTGAGGTGTGAAAGGAATAGCAATGACTGTGAGGAGCAGAGGGGAGCCGAGCTTGTTTGTGTGCGCTTTACCACTGGGAAGCATTAAAGCAGCAAGGGCGCTGCTTAATGGAAAAGAATGAACTGTTTTCAATGGGAAGGTGTGTTTGTGTTGTTGGATTCCTGTTTTTATTTTCTTCCCAAGTACATCTGCTATTTTGGCTGAAACAAAATACAGTTCTAAAATCCAAACTATAAAGAGAAAAGAATATATTTTTTTTTCCCCCATGACACAAAAATACAATTTTATATTGAAAATGGCATGTATAATACTAGGAAAAATACTACACAATCCAACCTGTATTTCAGCATCTTATGTTTTTTAGGGAGAAAAATCAATAAACCGTTATTTTAACAAGTGCTCCGTTATAGTACACATACTGCTACTATCTAATTAAACATTGCCATAGGTCTAACGCTTGAACACTGCTGCATAAGAACTGCTGGAAGGCATTGCACATTTCCTCAGATGGACAATGAAAATGGCTTTGTTTACATTCATAGATACATGTTTTCTGTTCTCGGTAGCCATGTGTGCTTACATCGCATTTGATGATTTTAAATGGTTAATTTCTGTAAAAACAGCTGCTAATCATTCATTACCAGCAGTCAAATATGTGTCATCTTTCACTATATGGTGACCCCTAAAAAGAAAACTCATGACAGTCACAGATGTCCTTTAAAGTAAACAATGTAACCTAAAAAAAAAACGCATACTAAAACTGCTCCTGAAGTGATCCTTTTATTTGTTTTTTCTATACTACAGTATAGTCAGGGACCATTATTGCTGAAATATCTCTGAACAATGATGACAATCAATATTTCATCAGAAGGCAGCAATCTCTACTTCAGAGAATTGAGATTTATTGTGGAGATACAAATTTACAGCCATGCACAAACACACTCTTGCTGAAATAAGCACCAGAATCCCAACAAGTGTTGATAGTTTTAATCTTTTTGACCAAGAAAACACTAGGCAAGAAATTTAATTTGATACATAGACTGTAATACTGTGACAGAGCAAACATATTATTACAAAACATATGTTCTTACAATTAATCTTGTTTTTATTTGCTAGCAGAATGTTTTGGGATTGCTAAAGTGGGGTTATGTGGAATAGTTGTAAGCAGTTAGTATCTTGTGTAACAAATAGTTTTCAAAATATCTGCTTGGAGAAAGAGAGATTATTTTTGGCATAGAAAATCAAGCTAATGATTGGTTCAGTTTCAAAATGTCTTTCTGTCATCTTAAAACTCCAATTTAATTATTTTATTGCTTTACCAATCTTCAAACTATATTTACATAACACGGTTATCCAATTCAGTTCAGTTTATTTATAAAGAGCCAGTTAATAGATATGATCATTTTCAAACAGTTTACAAGAAATGGAATATCCAGTTCAAATCTAGGTATATCAAAATCAATAATCAAATTAATTAGACTCATACCAATACAATATGATCATATCCACAATTTTATATATTCAGTTACATAAAGGACCAACTATTTGTTATCATAATATAATTTTCAAGGTTGGAAGTTTTTTTAAGAGGGCAGGAATCCACTTTGTCTTCAAAAAATTGAATCAGGGAAGATACTGACCTCTACTCGCTGTCCACAGAACCCTATTTTAACAAAATCAAGTTGTCTCTTTAAGGCATGCCAAGGTGCGTCATTTTTAATGGAAGCCAATATGAAACAAACAGTACGAAGCACCTTTTAATTTCCTAACCTTCTAGTAGAGATATCTATTCAAAATTAAAAGACTAAATTATGTTTGCTTGACTTTAGTTTAATTAAAAAAAAAAAAAAACATTTCAAGAAGAGCACAGATTCTTTCATTATAACCATACTGTCAATTGTGTTATAAGACTCCCAAGTGTACATATAAATTCATTAAGTTAAAATCTAAAGTGTATTTAGGTTGTTAGCTGATATATTTCACAGTTTAAAAGTTTAAGTCCTTTGCATTTATTTGATAGAACCCCACAGGTCCTTTAAAGAGCATGTGGTAGTTTTAAAAACCCAACAAGGATCTTTTTTATAAGCTGCACACACTGAATCTAACACTGTATTACAGGGTTGGGGTTGATTCAGGATGCCTTGATGGAGTACACTCGTCACATGCGACACCACATAAATGAGTATTATTAGAGAATGAAAGTACAATAAAACCAACAGGAGTACACAAAATGTCAGATATATTTTTTTAAGGTTTACACTCCAAGTGGAATTGACCCCAACCTTGCCTAAGCCATTGATCTTTGTAAAGTACACACTGTTTCCAGGGAATTAAATTAATAAAAAAAAACAAAAAAAACAAGATATTTGAACGACCTTAGCCAGCTCTTATACGATGTTGTTTGTAGGTCTCGAGGCTGTCTGTTTTGTAAAAGAAAAAACCACAGAGAACATTTTTACCCATTGACTTTCTATGCTGTTGTTTCTGTATAAGTGTTCTACTGTTCAGTGCATGTTGTAACTTTGGCGTTGTGACTGGTTGTGATTCACACAGAGCCAGTACCTGTCATGTACAAAAAAAAACGTGTCTGAATGTCTTAAGATATTTCTATTTCTTATGAAAAAGCAACATTTCCCTTGAATGACTCAAAATGAAATAAATCAAATCACTTTACAGTTTGAACTTTGATTTCTTGACTTTCATTTTACAGTTGATTATATGTAAGACAGAGCATGTATAATAAAAAATGGAGAATGAGGTGAAATGAAGAGAAAGCTGAAGGATTTTGGGCAGAAACAAGCTTCCAGCCTTCCAAGATTTCACCACAAAGCCCTAAATCTAGGGTTCCCTGCAGCCTGCCACTGGAAAGATGGTCTTCTGCAGAACGGGGGAGGGGGGAGGGAGAAAAAAGTAACAAGAACGTTTTCTGAAATCATACAAGAAACAAGGTTGCCATCTAGTGGTGGTATGTTTTGCTCGATTTTGTGCAACAAAGTAAGCTCAGATCAAATTTCTGGGAAAAGTAAAGAGAGAAAAACTGGAACTGCAACCAAAGCCTTTCCGATACAACTGACCCACATATTTGTACTCACCACAGTGTAATAGCAAACCAGAGTAGAAGTAAAATGAGGTTTCCTGAATGATACTGTACAGGGAACTAGCTAAACTTAGTCCAAACTGCTTCTTATAAAGCATATGTTTTATATGTAAAGTATCCTCTTATTTTAAACATGTTTAACTAATAAGTGTGTTACAGAATTAGTTCATTTAGAGTCAATTCCATTGATAAAATATTTAGGATATGTGTATCCCTAAATGAAAACATTGAGAATGTATAGATTTATAATGTGACTAAACACTTTTCTTTGTAATAACATCAGGCAGAGAATAGTTCTCCTGCTGTGAAATTTATGCAGTAACCATCTGTGTCACACATTTAGCCAATTCCATGAAATTGCATCGGACCTTCGCCTACATGAATTAGTATTCACAGTAAATTAAAGAAATCTAATTTAAAAAAAAAAAAAACTCCAGCATTGCTTTCTAGTGGGGGGAGCAACCCTTCTTCATAACTCAGGCTATTATTTATATTTATATAACAAAGGGATAATAATCATTTAATAATGTGGTTTATTTCATACTGAAAACAAACTGATTGCACTTTCTAAGTTTATTAATTCATTTCTCACCTTGTCATTCCACCACTCCCCTCAGACAACTGGGATCCTACAGAACTAATTTAGAGCCACTTCTCATGTTGACACTGTGTTTGTTGTAACGCAAGCAACACTGTTGCTGAATTATTTGTTATCTTGATAGAGCTCTATGGTTTGATGAAGCTCCTTGCAAAGGTCACCAAGTGATTCCAGTGAAGCTATAGAACATATGCGTTAAATTACTGTGCTGTTTCAACAGCTGACGACCCCAAGGACAAGCTTTCCACGCAAGTAAGTAACCATGGCAACAAGGATTTAGTTAAGGCTTCTGTATTTGACACATTACAGTTGCTAACCAACAAAGAAGAACAAAACATCTGACTTTACAATATTGCGATTTAATCTCTAGATTTATTGATATGTCTATGTAGCAAACATACAGCAAATACAGACTGATAATGTTTGCTTTGTTAATATCATATCATTTATTAAAGTGCCAACCAAGAAAATATGAAAATAAAATGACATCTTATAGTATGCAATTAGATAGTTTTTGCATGTCATTGTTAATTTGTGTGAAACAATGATTTGGGTTTTCTATTTAGTCACTTAAGAAGCAATGAGATGAACAGGTCGTCATTGAAAACAAGACGACTGTGAAGGACATTACCACCTCAGATTTGGACTGCTTTTCTTTAAATGTAAAATTTCGTCTTTCAAAACATTTAAGGACAAGCAATATATAAACAACAAACAATCAGCAATTTATGTGTATTATATTTGGATTTTTTGTGTCTATTTGTATGTTTCTATGTAGTTCGGTTAATTGGTCTCCCACTTCTTTGAGTAGTAACTGTAATTTTTTTAACTAGTGGTGATAATGTTTTGAATGGAGAGTTAAGCACATATCTTATCTTACTTTCAGGTAAGATAGATTGAGGCTAGCATTACCTGTTACCTGCTGTGTCTACAAAAAGTTATTTTTGAATACAAAGTGTTTTTTTTTTATTAATTCAGTTACAACAAATGTCCAAAGGATGTATGTGATCTGATAGTATTTTTGTTAGATAGCTTAAATTCAACTGGACACAAATAAAAATCAGTCCTCAGACACATATGAGTAACAACACTAAATGTCTCGTACAGATAAAGTAATACAAGCTAATTTTCAAAATTTGTTGTTAAGAATGATAATGTTGCTGTCAGGGACATCTCTTTGTTCATATGGTTGCCATAGTTAGCAGTAGTGGTAAGAACTGGCGCAACAGAGGATGCAGGAATGAAAAGAATGACGTTCCTTGTAATGTCGGATAGATTTACATTTGAAAAGAGACGAAAATGTTTCACAAAGCATATCGCAAAGAAAAAGACGTAAACAGAATCAATGGCAAATGGCATCCTGTTATAGATGACTGCTCTTGTCTTTTTAAGTCACACTTAAAGGTGTCAGATCGAACATTTTTTTTAATTTTAGTTTTTGTTCATTTGGTTTTCTATTTTAATAAATTTGTAAAAAGCTCAACTATATTGTCCACATTGTCATAATTAAATATTTGTGTGTAGAATTTTGAGAAGAGACTAATTTAATTCAATTTTAATATCTCTTAGGACTTTTGATTTTGACTTTTGAGTTTGCTGCGTGAGCCAATTGGTCTTGAGCTTAAGATGTCAAACTGAGAGCCAGACCTCCTCTCTCATAACTTTCTTGTAAAGAGATGCACGTAGGCTGCACAACAGTTCAAGACCATTACATTACTAACATCATCTCTTACTTTTAGTATGGTACTTAAGTTTTACACCAAATAGTATAAAATACAGCCCTTTGAAAAAAAGAAAAAACTATTTGTCTCACCAGTCCCCTCTATCTTTTCCCCAAACTCTTTGAGATAACTTGAAAACTGAATTTTGTGTAGACTCAGGTTATCTTTGTCTGGTGTTAAAATTTACTTGATATTCTAACAAAAAAAGAAAAGAAAAAAAACCCTGCAAATTTGTGCATATGGCTACAAATAACACATATTGAGCTTGTGATTGTTTTTCTCACCCAGAATTACTGTTTTTAATTCTAACTAGACAAATAAACAAACTAATTTCTTTTTAGTGAGTTTGTACCAGTTGTGTTATCACCAGAGGCAGAAAGCAGGGTGGTGAGCTGGAAGTTGCTAATTAGTCATCGCTGCATCTTTTAAAGAAACAGTGCACTGAAAAAAAATTTGGAACAGAAATAGCCGTTGGTAAAGTTAAACATAAGTTGGTTATTACAACATAGAAATCACAGTCACGTTGTTGCAGTTTGAAATAAAAATAAGTCTTCTTGATACTTCACTAAAACTCAACTTGTTAAAATCTCCCTTTGATTGATAACAAATGGAAAATCATAATGTCATAAAGTCTAGTCTGCTTATATAGACAGACAAAGTGAATCATTTTGCCCTTTTCTTTGCCCAACAATTAAAGCTGTCTGTTAAACAGTAGCTTTGACTGTTGGAAATGTCCTTGATACTTTTAGAAAAGTAGAAACACATTTATTATGTGTAAAAAAAAACTGTTTTTGTTTGTTTCGCATTGAGTTTTTTCAACTATCTGCCAACTAATGCAATCCACTGAGGACTGTACAACACTGTAGCCAGTGTTATTGTTTCAAAATAAATTTTGTTATATAGTAATGAAATGGCCTTAAATTAATTTACTCTTGAAGCGTTATTGAAATGGGACATTTTTTAAGTCCCTGCACAGCACATAATTGTGAGTCTAAATAAAAAACGATGGTAGGAAAGCTATGAAAAGAGCTTTAATTGCTCTTGCAAAGCATTTATGAATTTATAAAAACCAGGTGGTTCATGTGCACCTAGAAAACACACAATCAGGCTCACAGAAGCCTGCCTTTATGAAGTAGACAGCACATATGTGTGTATTGTGATAATATCCTTACTTATTTAATATGATTCTCACTGCTCAGTTGAGCAGCTGCTGAAGTGAAGCCAGATTAAATCTTTGAATTGTATCCATTCATCCTGATGATTCAGTGATACTTCCAGATATGCTAACTACACACCCAAGCTCATTTTTTCTGGCTGAGCTAATACTGAAACGGACTGAGGTTCATTATAATGCTTCCATGTTTCCCACCACATCCAATCAATATTACAGCCAGCCTTTCACTATTTATTTTGGTTACAAGCCATGTTCCCAGAAAACATAAAAATATAACGGTCTTAAGCTTTCTCATTATCCTTATCACTTGTGACTTTCACACTCCATCTTCCAGCTCAGAGATGTTATATCTCAGTAACCTCTCAGTTTGGTGCTGTGCTTGCAGCGCTTTGCAAAATCAGTCCTACTGATGTACTTCACAAATTTGGCCTTTATGGAAGAGTGACCAGTTTTATTTGTTTTTATGGGCCAGGATGGGGGAATTCAGCAAACATGTGAAAATAGGTGCTCTAATCAAATAAAACTGAATGCTCTCTCCAGGTTTTCCTCAACATTGACTGAGATGATGGCAAAAAATCTTTCAGCTGCTTTTCAGTTTTCTTTTACCTCCTCTGAATGCATAATTTTTCTTCCGCTACACAATTATACACCCCATCCAATTAAATCCAAATAAGCTTTGGATTTTAAACATCAAATACAAACAAACAAACAAAAAAAAATCACGAGCCAACATGTTTGGTTGTTTCTGATCCCATGGCAAGCTTTCAACTTTAAACTTTACCCCTTACCATTCTTCATACAAGCATCAACAATAATCTCTGGCACATTATTTTGCTCAGCAACCATGATAACATGTTTACTTTCACAGCTTACAACAGAAGTGGTTTTATTAGCATCCAAGAGGAAAGAGTTCAAATAAGCTGGTGGAAGCTGAGACTGTCAGAGGGAGGTAAACAGCAGCCTGGCTGTCTGCACTACTAGTTGGACTCTTCTTTAGTTGAAGTACTTCAGATGAAAAGCATAACCATCCTTAAGATCGAACTGAAAGTCCAGATGCCTTTTAATTAACACCACATGAAAAGGTCCATGCAACACAGCCTCGTATCTGTGTGTGGATTTGAATATTTTATGTCCATAAACCTGCTGATTATTAAACACATTTAAGCTTATCTGAATAAGTCACATCTTGTTTCTAAGAAGGGAAACTATAAGCACTTAAAATTGTGTCCTTTAAAGTGCTTACAAAGAAGCAAATAAACTGGAAGATTGTTTTTTTTTTCTTGGTGCAAGTTTGAGTCTTTGCCAGTGTGATAACTTCTGTTTAGCTCATTAAATATGCTTGAGACAATTCTGCAAATATGACTTGCATGTACAAACTACTCATGCGTTTGGTAGAAAAACAACAATTTTAGCAATAAAAAAAATTTAAAAATAGACCTCAAACTAAATCTGTTGAATTCCACTAACCATGTTATTGTGTATATGTTGTGTGGTAAATGCACAATGTATTCATACACACATGTGAAATGCATTGCATCAGTAGCATTATATCTGGCTCACACTGCAGTTTCTCACATTGATTCAATGAACAAAGAGCTGCTTAAGAGACAGTCTACCCTGCAGTTTGAAATTATTCAAACATATTAGACTTATTCAGATCCAATAAATACCCCCTCAGTTTCGTCAACAGCTGAATGGCAATGTATGTCTATATTGGCCTCAGACAGCGAAGGCTTTCCTGCCTCAAATGAAGGCCCAGAATCAAGGGCTGTCGCCAGCATCCTCTGCCTGTCCAGCACAGCTTGAGTGGAGGTGAAGCATGGGGGGGGGTATCAAGTACCTACAGCTGATGAGTGGCTGTTGCACATGGCAGGATGTCTGTACCAGTAAGTTTGCTGTTGTGGGCTTTCTTATGTTTCTATTCTTTGACTGAGAAGGTTGAAGAGATGAAGACCACTTTGTGTTCCTACATCTTTGTGGAAACGGGGAAGGGAAAATGCATCTCTTTGCTCTAGCGTTTGGTGTTTTATCAGTGTTTAATGTATGATTGCACTTACCATTGTTTTATGTATCTTGACACTGTGACAAGCCATGAATCCCATCCTGACAGACCAACTATTAGCTTGAATCCACCGCCTCTCCTACTTGCCTTTCCTGTCTAGAGCATGAGCATCACATTAACTCCACAGCAAATGAGAATTGGCTTTCCTATTTATATTCTTTAGCTAAACATCTAATTTCAGTTTGTTGCTATGGAAATCCAAGATTATTTCATAAGTTAAGACTGCTGCACGTTCCCTTTTACCAACAAGGACCAAAGACAAAACAATGGAGAATTAGGGTCTCACATTTGTAGTTTCTACTACATTACATGTAGTAGAAAGAATAAATAGCTTGACAAAAGGCAAAGCTACTAATAATTCAGCAGAAAAATGTTTAACTATTCAATCAGAAATTTGTGCTAAGTGACAACTCAGTCCAGGAGTAATATGAAAATTATAGGTTTCTAAAATGGTTAGATGTAGTTTAAAATGCCCTCATACTATTCTCACCATATTTTAAAAATGTCAGCAGATCAAAAATGTTGAAAATATTTTTGCATTTGTAACTTTATGTAGCTGGATATTGCAGAATACAATATATAAATGAAAAAAATGAAACATTTGTTTCAGCTATTCTCTTACAAACTGTAATGTTAAAAAAGCAAAAAGATGCAAAACTTCAAGGGTTTGATATAATCCAACCCTAAATGTAAGGTGAATAGCTAAATGGAGGAAAATGTGCAATACCCATGAGAAATTCTGGCTTTGCTCGAATTACCGCACCAGGAAGTCACTGAGCCCCAACATTGGAGGAACAAGACTTACCATTCTGAGAATACAGCAGTGTTGCAGTGAATCAAAATCAATGCCCAAATTTATTTTCATGACTAATGAATTTCCTAAAGTGTAGTGCTGCATAATAAACATCTCCAGTCATGTGCCTCAAAAAAATGCTTGTGCCCTATATTTCTTTTTTCATTTTGACTTAAACTTTTTCCAGTCTATAATATTACAACATTACAGTTCAAATGATCCAATTCATTACAAATACAAAACCTACCATAATTTTTCTAATTAAAATGGGAAACTAATGGTTAAAACGAACTTGAAGCGTTTTGATATTTTCCTTCTTTCTTTTACCACCACTCTGAGTTTTAGCATCTCAGACAAAAAAAAAGAAAATAAATAAATAAAAAGGCTCTCATCAGGCTCACTGAAAGTCTCTCCTATCCATATCAGGCATCAGTAAATGAAAAAAAAAGTGCAAGACAGTAGAAGTATTTGTTTTGTGCCTGTAGACACAGAAGTTTAATTACCATTATGGGTTATGGATAGAGAAGGGAAGATGACAAGAGGAGAAAAGGGGGTCATGGGGGACGTCACTGCCACACACAGCAGTGACAATCACATTACATCACACGCTACATTTAGTAAATAATTTCTGGTTGTTTATAGAAAGCACTCTAGGAAAATCAACAAAGGTTCGTCAGCTGCACCCTAGACAAAGAAGAGGCCCGAACTTAACATATTTCCTTTATCAACTAGCTTGGTGGGAATAAAACATAAAAACACGTAAAAATATAAGAAACAATTTCTATCCAAAACAAAACAATGTTCACAGTTCACCACTTAAGGGTTTTTTTTTTGTTTTTTTTATCACATACACTCAAAAATCATTGACTAGGATGCAGCTATTGTTTCTATATTGAAAAGAAAAATAAATAATGTGTACAATTAAACAACATCAAGGAGGAGAAGCTATTTTCCTATCAATCTTGTTTAACTGTGAACATTTTGTAACAGTAAGCTTAACACTTCAGGGCCCACAGTGGGTGAAGCTATCTGTAGCAAGCCAAAACAAGAACACAGTGTGGTGAGTTTTCTCTAGTGCTTTCACAGACAACCAAACCTGATCTAAGCCGTGCTATCCAGCGTCTGTGCCAATGTGCTTGAGTTAGCCTGTTTGAGGTGCAGGTCACCCTCCATTTCCTGCTTGCCACACCTGCAAAAAGGACAGACTCAGTTTTGCTGAAAAGCTGATCAAATAGGGGGAAATACACACTAGAACAAGAAACGCAGAGAAAAATATTCTAAAAAGGATTGCTCTCTCTAAAAAAAAAAAAAAAAAAAAGGCTGGAGATATTTCAACACGAGAGCCTAAAGCTCGGCTTGAATTTCTTCAAATATAAAGTTTTATTAGACAATACATCCAGCCTGTTTTAAATAAGTTGCAATTTTTTTTTTTAATTTTCATTTGAATATAAAGTAATTCAATAACCAACACCACAAATGCAAAACTAAAAAAATCTTTTCACCTACAATAAAAATACTAAGTTTAATTATGAGCAAGTTGATGATTTCATGGGTAAATAAATGCACAACTAAATGTCAACTTGGCATTTCTTCACATCTTACCCTGAGGCTGGTCCATTCCCTGTCCTTTCGTTTGGTTGCTGGTCTAACTCTGACAGCAACTTCAATATATTCAGAGCAGCCTGCAGAGATAAAGGAATAACATTTATTGCGCTGAAGTCCATTTCAGACAGTCAGTTCTTGGATAACGCTCAGCACCAGGTTTAACAATGCCTTTTGTCTTGCATTACAGTAACTCAGAGATCCTAAACCATTGAAGAGTTTTAAAAATCAGCAAAGTAAACGTATGACCCACTAATGGACATTTGTCACATTTTTCTATTGCTAGGTATTCATCTGCAACTGTGTCGTCTCAAAAAAAAAGAAGCTGAAAAGATGCTGTGTGCATGAATCTGCAAAACTACATGCAAAATATTGATATTCCTTGAATTTCATCACATTTTTTGATATAACAACTACAAACCAAACTGTATTTTATTAGTATTTAAAGCAGGACATACTTGTGAAATAGGGAAAAAAAAAAATCAATGCATGGTTTTCAAAATGTTTTGCAAACAAAAACCTGCATTCCTCCAACGGCTTTACACGTCTAATGATATTTCAGTCCATTTTTGTAAAACTGCTCCAGCCCCATCAGGTTGAAGGAAGAACATTTCTCATGTAAAAAGCTAGCATTTTTATCCAAACGTGCTTTTTCTTAAAACCATTTTAAATGCTTATCTGTTAATAATCCGTATCTTAATTTGTTTTGCCTTTTGAATCCTGTTTTAAGTTTTATGCATTCTTATTGTGAAAGACTGACAATTTTATTAATGAAAGTTGCTATACAAATAAAATTTATTTTTCTAAGACTACATATGTACACATTGAGTATCTCCAGGGAACACATTTCTTTTATGATAATTAGGGATAACTGACCACTGAGTGTCCTTTCATCCACCAGAAGTCATGTTTAATTTTGTTGTAAACTATGATGCATGCTAAACTAGTACAATGAAAACCAAAGCTTTGTTTTCTTGTGATCATTATTTTTTTTTTTTTACATCACATTTTAAAATATACATATATAGATATAATAGACATCTTTCCAGCTAATTTGAGGTTTTTTAGTGGGTATAAATGGATTCTGGATATTTTCTTAAATCATAAATACTTTTATAGTAGTAATATTTAAGTTACTTACCATATCATGACAGGACTCTATGTCTTTTCCAATTCCATGACTGATAAGCGGAGGCTGGGAGGAGCAGTTAATCAGCGATACAAATTCATTCTTATTGTTTTTGGGGAAATCCTTGTATTCCACCTGCAAGCAAATCACATTCATATAGAAAAGAAATACAACAACTATAAAATCCATGCTTTAATGAAGGTGAAGTGCCGTTTACCTGCAGACCCTGTACAGACGCAAGATAGCCAAGCTGTTCTGAGGGTCTGGTAAGCGGTCCGTGGGGAACCTGGATCATGTTGTTTGTGTTCTTTAGGATCGACACAGCGGTTAGGGATGTGCCGGCATACAGCAGCTCGTTGGCGATGGTGGCAGTGATGGTGGTCTTGCCTGGGTTGGGCACAACCCGGCTGTAGTCTTTGACCTGGGATCCTTGGCAGACCCCGACTGCTTGCGCCACCTCGGGCACCATGGGCAGGATACCCGCAGGCAGCTGCTGGTGGCTGAGGTAAGGCAAGCGGAAGTCCTCCTCCTTGGAGCCTGACATGAACACCCATGTTAGAAGATGCTTGTGATGGTTTTTTAACTCATTCAAGGTGACTAACGGAGACTTACCCGCAGACACCTCCTCTGCAGAACTTGGTTCAAAGAAGGTCACTTTGCGCCCATCACACGACTTTTTCACTGGTGTCTGAATGACAAAATATCAAGTCACATGCATATGTTTTACTGCGATTTATAACATTAAATTGCAAATATTATAAAAAATATTAGAGCCAGGAGAGTTGAAAATGTTAAAAGCGTAAAAAAATAAATCCACCTGGTGGGTAATTTTACAACACTTTTCTAACAAAAACAAAGAATCTTTTGGAGAGATGCTCCGGTAAAAGGGAAAGTTGCCTGGAAAAAACTACTCATTGTTTTGACATAAAACTTCAAATATGCCAACGAACGAAAAGGATGGATTTCTCTTCATCCACCAAAAAAAAAAAAAAAAAAAAAAAAAAAAAAAAAAAAAAAAAAAAAATTTCCATTGAAAATCCTTTCGGTAAACGGAAAAAAAAAAAAAAGAAAACTTTGCTTTTAGGAAAAAAC
>CAEGAE010057699.1:0-94176 GCA_903067095.1 Girardinus metallicus
TAGCTTTGGTCAACAACTCAGGCGGAAGTGAGAGAGTAAATAAAGTCCCGGCCGGAACACGGTGCTAAATAATAACACATAATATAACGAGGCTTCGAGGCGGATCAGTTTTCCTCCAGGAGTTTTAATAATCGAGGAACTGAATCGCTCCAGGAATCATTTCAGCCCTAATCAGTCAGATCTAGAAGCTTAGAAGCATTTAAGACCCAATGAAAATATAAAAAATGTGCAGAAAGTGATTTTTGTACATTACATATTTATTTCAATAAATATATAATTTATTGAAATTGAGGGATTTTTTGTTAAATTAGTGTTTTATTCTCAGACCAGTCAGGGTCAAAACATCAAATATTATTTAGTTCCTCTAAAATATTGAAATTTACTGTACCTACAATGTAATATAATAGGAAAATTAAAATATTATATAAATTAACAATTAGGTAAGATTAACTATAATCTGATTCAGTCAGTGTTTTGTTCATTGAGGACGATTCTGTGGTGTCAGAGAAACGTTTCAGAACATGAAATGTTATTACAAGATATTAACAGTAATAAATGATTCATTATAGTTAATAGTTCATGTTTTATGTAGTTTTTATCTCAGGTTTGGTACTGGAAAAGTTTGAAAACTAACCTTGAATTGTACAGTTTGATTTCTCCTCTCAAGCATAATAAAATATAATAAAATAATAAAACTCCCTCCACCCTCTCCGCTCCGCCTGACCTGCAGCACTGAGCTCGTTAACCCCAACCTGACGTTTTCTCCTCGGCGCCTTGAAATCGATTCACCTCCGTATCTGCGCGGGATCCGAGACTCGGAGTCTCACGGTGGGAATAATCCCGTTAAGCTCTTCCTCAGAGGTCCCGGATGGGCCCGGTCACCGCTGGAGATAAACCCCCCGCTCCTGGCTGCTTCCCAAACCGCTTCCACTCGCCGTCCCGAACAGACCCGGCGCTCATCCATCCTGTCCTCCCGACCGCGCAGCAGGCGCTAAATTACCTCTCGGTGGCGAGGTCGTGCAGAGAGATTGTTTAAAGACTTTGGAGGGAAAGAAACGTCGATAACATCTTTATTCGCTCCTGTTTTGTGCGGCTGAACAAAGAGCAGCACAGAGGATGTTCTGAAATCTGCCTGATCTGACAGGAAATTAATTACCGGCTCCATAATGAGATATTTCTGCTCCGTTATCTTTTAATCAGTTAATGAAATGATCATTTTACTCCTGGTAATTCTCTTTAATGGCGAAGAAAGTGTGAATTCTAACATTTAAAGAGAACCTTTTATATTCCTTCACATAAACCGGCTTTAAAGCCACAGAAAGCAGAAGAAATGAAAAGACAAACTGCTTTGTAACAAACCAAATATGACTTATTAAGATAGAACATAATTAAAAACTATATTTCAGGTCAGAAAAGTGAAACTAATTACAAACTGAATTTCCATTAACCTTAAAATTGTGCAAATTGGAATCACAAAACTAAATTTGTTTTAACATGAGAATCATACCACTGCTGGAGACGACAAAGAAGACTACAGGAAGTAGTTGGAGGATGATGACTCAGCATGTTTTTTAATGTCTTATCGCATGAACCAACTTATTCACGTGTGACTTTAACTTTATTTGTAAGAGAGACGTATTGGTGGAATATTGACAAAGTTCAGTCACATTTGTAATGGAACCGGAGTTAGTTTGCTGCATTTAAAGTGTTTATTTTGGTTAAAGTATTAGATAAAACCAATAAAAATATATAAAGTTGTATTGTAAAGTCCAGAAAGAGAAACACAGAAAAGTAACTGTTTGTTCTGGTCCAAACCGTATTACACTCATTACACAACATTATTATTATTATTATTATTATTATTATTATTATTATTATTATTATTATTATTATTATTATTATTATTATTTATTTATTTATTTATTTATACTTCAACTCATAAATAGGTTGGTGAAGACGCAATTTTTGTTTTTTGGACTTTGAAAATCTAAAACTATCCAAGTTAGACAGCAGCTTAGCTGCTAATTTAATTAGCGTTTAAACCTAAAAGTGTTAAAAACTTCCTGAAGATGGTTTATGTAAGATCTGAACGCTGTGAGCTGCGGCTGGACGTTTCTGCTGCTTTTCCCTGCAGTGAAGAAATGAAACCGGACTCATCAGGACATCCAGTGATTAAATGGATCTAATTACTGCTTTTAAAGGCGAAGGCGAAGCAGCAATTTCAGAGTCAGTCGCTCATTATGTAACAGCCTCACACGGAGCCGATCGGGTTCGGCCCGCCGTCAGAACCAAAGACAGGCGGCTAAACAAATGAAGGGGATGGATTTTCCAGAACAAGGCAGAAGGATGAGACGCTAAGCAGTTCGGATGGATCTCCAGAAGATACACTGTGAATAATACAGGCAGCAGTCCACCTGAGGAAAAGCCAATCGATCGGAGTATTGATCAGTGGTCTGGTTGGATCCTTCTCTCTCTGCAGTAATGAGGCTTCGTGGGGTTTAAAAACCAAAGTCTTGAAACATTTCAGTAGCATCTGCTCAGCGGGGAGGCGGAGTAACCGTTGAACCATCATAGACCAAACGGAGCGTTTTCACTGGTTTCAGTGGAAACATTCTGAATGAATCAGGGGTCATGATGTTTTATCATCACTCCACTCAGAGAAAAGAGACACGAAGGAACATCAGCGAGGCTAGATTTGGTCTAACGGATCAGAAAAGTTGGACAGTTTTTGGTTAAAGTTGATTTATTATGTTTCCTTGAACAGGTTAGAATATGTCCATGTCCTTTATGAAACATGTTCACTACGTTTTTTGCACCAAATAATTCGTAGATAATGAGAGTTCTGCCCACTTTGAGTTGTTTTAGGGCTAATTCAAATAAGTGAACGTTTGTGTGCCTTAACATAGACGTGAAACTTGAAGAAGTAGCAAAGCCAACATGCTAGTCTGGAACTTCTACTTCCTGTTTACGTAGCATCGACATGTGACGACGTTATGTTATGGGTAGCCTGGTCGATTCGCTCAAAACATTCCCTTTTTTGCTTCATTTAAAGGTTTCCTTAAAATTTTCATGACAATTGAATGAAAACGTAGCTGATGCCAACCTAAGGAATGTCTGACCCGTTTCCTCTGCAGGAGAAAGAGGGCCTAGCTTGGTGCTAGCAAGTGACTGTAAACTTCATTTACCTTTGTTTTGGGTTTCAAAAGTATTGGTCTCTTAAGATTAGCTTTCTGGCTAACAGCCGATCTCTGGAGACTGGAAACTCATACAAAAAGCTCCTGATTTAAATCCCACATGGCAGGAAAATGGATAAAAATCCATTTTTCTACAAGGTTTAATGGCTAACTTCCATTAGACCTTTTAAACGTTGCTTTAGTCTGTCTTAGCCGTAACTCCGCTGCTGTTGGATGGGATTTTAATGGACTATTTTTACCTGCTCCTCCTGTTTTGTGAACATCATTTGCTGACCCGACCCACCGGCGTGACATATTGATTTCAGAAAGTGGGCGGAGCTTGTTGTTAGCGAGCGAGTTGAGGTGTTCATGTGGCTAAACTGGCATCTGAATCACAACTCCGGAGGTTCACAGTTCAGTCGGAGACATCCAGATCTGTAGGCGGTGTGTGTGCGTGCGTGTGTGTGTGGACGTGCAGTCAGGTGTGCTTCGGTGTGCGGTGCGTTGGCTGCCTTGTTAAGTGGCTGGTTGCCAGTTTGTTGACTCAAATGCTCCCTGGCATCAACACCAAGGTCATCACACACTTCTCTCTCTCTCTCCGCTGTTTTCTGCAGCGTGCCCCCCCCCTCTGCCTGTGCATATAAATACAGTACTCACACACACACACACGCGCTGAATAGAATTGAGTGAGTGTTCACCGGCCTCTCGCTGACTTTATGACCCAACATCTGTTGCCATGGTAACGCCCATCCATCTCTGCATTTCTCCCTCGCTGGATTTCATTTATTGGCAGATAAAACTAATCCTCATGTATGGAAACAATAGAAAGTCGTGTCTGTGCCTCTGTGGTTCGCTGTCTGGCCTGCTAACGTCTCTAAGTTTGGAAAACATTTTCTGTTTTATTGAAGAGTTCAGTTTTCGTAGTTATTAATCACTATTTTATGTGCAGTGCTGCGTTCAATGACATTTTGGATTAACTGTTGAACAGAAGCTACGTCTCACCTAGCTTATTGCACGTAGCATGTTGGTGTTCACTAGATTAGCATCAGTGCTAGTTCTACTGTTAGCATGGTAGCTGGCTAATCACTGAACTTCCCCAAGCACAATACTTAAATAGTAGCGTCTGGTACAATTAAAGTGTTGTGATGAAGGTGAACACCAGCCTGCAATGGCCGCCTGTCCAGGTGACCCCGCCTCTCGCCCAAAACGTTCGCTGGAGAGGCAGCAGCACCTCCCGACCCCGCTAGGAACAAGAGGGTTAGAAAATGGATGGATGGATGGACAGCATGCTAACGCTCACTTGTGTTAATTTTTTTTCACCTTGTTCTGGAAATACCAGAACACATTCACTCTTTAGGTTATTTAATTGTTTAAAAAATGCATTAAAATGTTTAGTTGGACCTTTTTGCACTGGGAACCGAGAATGTGAAGTATGCAGACGGTGTGTTGGTGTAAGCTAACTTTCTAGCGCCGTCTATAATGTTATGCTAACATTACTGTCCTTGCTAGTGCTAACATAGTGGATCTCAATATGCAAATATCAGAATTAAGATGATAAAATAGGATGTGAATGACTTACAGGAGTTATTTTGTAGCTTATGGGGCTGTTATGTGTATTTGCCTTTGCTGGCTGGTGTAACACGTTTCCATCAGCCGTGTAGAAATGTGCCAGAGGTCACAGTACAAAGGAAGAGTGGCCTCGGCTTTACCGAAGAAAAATGACTGTTCACAAGCTTTTTCTCTGTGATAAAAGCAAAAACATGTTGTCCATCATTTTGGGTTTGTGTTGCTGTTCCATTATGCAGCTGGAACCTGCTGGGAAAAGCAGAATCATGAAGAGCCACAGCACTCAAGATGCAGAAACCAACCTCTTCAAGTGAACGTTTCAAACCCATTTCACACGGAGAATCATAAAAACTGCTGACGGAGCTGAACGAGACGGCGTGGTGAAGACGTTTCCCAGGTTACCAGATTAGCATGGCAGCTCAACGCTCTGATGATGATGATGATGATGGTGATGAGGGGGGTCAATTATGCGTCTCCTCGGCGCCTCAGCAGCTGATGTTTCCAGACTCTGAGCTCGACCCGGTGCCTGCCGCTTCATTAGTCACTTCCTCTGAGGACAAACAAACAAATTAGGACTCCGTCTGATCGAACGAGGAGCGAAACGCTGCGGCCAGAATTCACCAGGTTTACCGTCATTTAGCCCCGTTATACTACAAAATTATTAAAGACGAGCTGGAAATATTATGCATGTAATCAATCCTTTAAGCGTCAGATTAGAATTGAAGTCGCTGGGTATTTTTTTTTCTGATCATTTGTGCAGATTTAAACAAATTTCTTGGTTATTCGTGTGAAACAGTTTAGCTGCATTTCTGTTTCTTAATAAACGCACAATTTTATTTGAGGAAAAGTTTCCTATTTCAGGTTGTTTTTTAGTTTATCTGAAATATTTGGGGGAAAATGCAGCTGTGGAAGCTAAAAAATGCCAGCTGACGCTCTATTGGCTGCAAACCAGCCGACTCAGGGGCTCCACTCATCTTCCTGGTCACTGATTGGCTGAACCACCAGGAAGGCTGTAAATGAACTGTTGAAATAAGGAGTTATGTATGGTAGAGGATTACGGTCACTAAAGTAAAAAACATTATTTTGATTTTAATTTCAGGATTCAGATTTTTTTCTTCTCAGAACTTTTTTCATCAGAATTTTGACTTTTTTCCGAGTCAAAATTCAGCAGTCGGCCGAATTTTATCCGATTTTCCATCAACATGCCTGAAGTTATGGAGAAACAAATGTGCAGCGATCCTGAGGGAATCATGTGAAAGTTTCCCTTTAATTTCTCGGTTAGTTTTTCTACATCAGAAGCTCAGCATGGATCTATTTTGCTACTGTAAGTTTTGCCTTTCGGCCTCCGTGTGTGTAAATCTGATCCCAGAACAGTTTTCCTCTGGGGACAAACGCGTCTTTCTGTCTCTGAAGGAAGACGCAGCCGAGCGCGTTTTTAATCAAAAGGAGCTTTTATCTGGAGACGGGAATATATTTAATTTAGAGTAAGAACGCGCCGCCGTCCCCGCGGACTGCACAGAGAAATAAACGGTTTGTTCGTTAGCAGCTTTTAAAATTAAAGCTCAGATTAACAGCAGGGTGAAAAAGAATAATGACAATAATGAGGCATTGTCCCTTTAATGCGTAGTGAAATAAATAAGTACACCTTTAGGAAAGCAGGAACTGTTTTATTTTTTATAAATTTAACACTTTTTGAAACATTTCAGTGACAAAAGAAGAAGAAAACTGTAAGAGAGTAAATACTTTTTTACGAGTTTAAACATTTTTTCAGATTTTTTCTGTTATTTTAAAAAATTTTATGTGAAACATTTAAATAAAACAAAAAAAAACAAAGAGAGGGTGTAAATACTTTTACAGGTTTAAACTCCGTTATCTACGTTTTTTCCTCAGGTTTCTCATCTCATTATTCCTTTGTAGTTCTGGTTCTGTCGGGCTCGTATTTGGACCTGTGATCTGGGAACAAAGGCGTTTCTGTTCCATCAGAAGCGGTTCTGATGAGAGCGGAACGGGTCGTTCCGTCTCCAGGCGCTCTGACCTCGGTTGCCGTGTTCAGACGTGTTGCTAGGGACGGAACCGGTCGGATCCAAACGGCGGCGATATCCTCACAATGAGCAGGGTTTCCTCTCTAAGTGGATCAGAATCTCTCTGGTTCCTTCTAATTGTTCGGGTGACGATCGGGCCGAATGCGGGTCAGAATGCCAGCTGACGCGATGATGAGATCAGAACCGGCAGTAGAACCCGGGCGGTTCGGACAGTGATCCTTTGAAGCAGCTAATCTCTGTTAGCTTTGTTGCGTCTCGGCAGCCATTTTGTTTTACTCAATTCTGACCTCAGAGGCCAGAAAACAACAGAGACGTTGGTTCTGTCTGCAGCTGGACCCAAAGCCAAAACGCATCCCTCCATTCCTGATTTAGGAAATCAGATTCTCCTTGAAAGCTGAAATATTCAACTTTTATTTAAAATATGTTTTTTGTATATTTATTAAAACTGTCACCAAGTTGTTACAGTTTGAGACAGAAAATCTGAAAAAATCGATCTCCACCTTCTCACTGAGCTGCTGAGAAAAGAACCAAAAACAACCAGAGTCAGCATTAGCTTACTAGCATTAGCATCCACGACAGACACACAGCACAGAACACAGAGTGATTGACAGCGCTAAGCCCCGCCTCCCGGCTCTGATTGGTTGTTTGTAGTTAGCACTGGGTAAAAGCAGAGGAGCTAAAATTTTCACACCAAACTATTCCAAGTGCACCAAGATGTTTGCACTAGAAACTAAACAGAAAAAATTGGTAATATTTTGTGTTTTTGCAGTGTAATGCTGCAGGCTTAAAGTTGCAGCATTGAACTTTTATAAAAAAATATTTAGTTTTTTTCATATTTGTTGATTAGGACATTTCTGAGTTTGAAAAGTAAAACTAATTTTTTTCCCAAAATTTTCCACTTTTTACTTTTTTTGTATTTTTTAACAAATTTGTGACATTTGTACTTTCCAAGATTTCAAACTCAGATTTTTTTTTTCAAATTGTGTAACTCAGAAATTTCCTAGTTTTTTTGTTTTTTTTTAGGTTTTTTTTTTTTTTTTTAGAAATTTCCTTAATATTTTCTAGCAATTTTTTGACTTTTCAACTTTTCAAATTCAGAAATGTCCATGTTTTTCTAGAACATTTCAGAGATTTTCAGTTGGATGTTTACTCCTTTTTGCGTCTCACTGTTTTGTATATTTTCCTCTGGAGTTTTGCTTCGGTGAATCCCGACAGTCGGTTCAGGGTTCCTGACTTACATCTGCAGGACAGAGTGAGAGCTGAACTGGTTGAATCTTTTCTGTGAAGCCGATAGCGAAATGTTAAAGGGCGGCCTTCAAGACAATTCACCTGTCTGTCCCTCACAGAGACACCATCAGTATGCAGCTGCAGTCTCAGTAACTCTGCATTCTGTCCTGCGACAAATCCGGGGTCAGAACCGGCGCGGGTCGGGAGCGTGCTCCGTCTGCCGCCGCGCGGAGTTTACGGCGGGTCAGCGGCACCGATGCCGGGTCGGTGGAGCGCGAGCAGCTGGCGCGGCGGCCAAACAGATGGCGGAGCGGACGAGTGGTCCTGCAGACAAAATGTGAAGAGAAATGAGGCGAGAAGGCGGAAGGGGAGGATGTAGAAACGGTAAAACAGATGGAAGACGCAACGAACGCAGACGAGGAGTTGGTTTAGTTTCATATCAATTTAGAAAAGTTTATGTGACCTTACAGATGAAATAACCGTGTTTAATAATACAGAATAACGGCATTAACAGCGATATGCAAGAGTGCATGACATATCAAAACTAATGCTTGAATTTGCATAAACTTTAGCTTATAAGGCTAAAGTTTAGTCCAGTTTAACCCAATTCCAGTCCGTTTGTCTAGAAAATCGGGTTTGTTTGTTTAATTGGACCAAAAAAATGAACTTTGGTCCGGCTACACACCTCAGGTTGGTTTTGCTAAAATGTGGTCAGTGCAGTTTGAATGCAAAAGCAGGAAGTGGACTACAACCAAAATAAACATGCTAGCTTAGCGCTACCAGGGAAAATGGCTCATAGTTTTTGGCCTAAATCCTCCAGCAGCTAAAATCTCCATTTTTGTTTTGATTTTGTGAAGAAGGAAGTTGCGCTCGGTGTCTTCAGAGGTTTTTGTGTTGTTTCCTTCAGTGGTTCTTAGTGCAGCGCCGCCACAGGCCTGGAGGGGAACTGGTTGCTCAAATGGTTTGTGACTGGTTTGAGAAAAAGAACCACAGCAGCTGGAAATGGAACAAATGTAGTCTTGGTGAGAGTTTAGCATTAGCGATGGACTAACATGTTTGTTTTGGTTGTTTTTACCCAGAATGCCCCGTGCTACAGTCCACTTCCGGCTTTTGGAGCGGTCAATGGTCCGCGTGGCGTTCGCATGTGCATTCAAACCGAACCAGAGTTCGATTGGCATTCACACCTCATCAGACAAACCGGACTTTCTAGACAAACGAGTTGACTTCTCTGAAGAATCTCTGAGGTTGAATAAAAATGAATCACAGTTTGTCTTCAGACTCACTAAATCCTGAAGTTTCCTCTGACTCTCCTCCGTCCTCCAGCCAGTAACAGAAGCCATGAAGAAGAGCAAAGTGGTCATAATGTTATGCCGTGTTGGTGCCAGTCTTCCAGCTGATAGACGACGTTCGTCTCTTTCTATAATAACTTGTCACTTTGAGGCACAGCGAGTCGTTGCCGCCGCCGCCGCCTCGACTGTCTCCAACATCAGCGTCATGGCGACCGGCGCTACCTGAATGCAGCAAACCTGTCCGCGGCGTCGGGCCACTCTGAAGAGAATAATGGAACAGTTATTGTTCTCCCGTGTCGGAGCGGTGAGTTGTGTGACAGCTGTCCACAGGAGATAATGAGCGTGGAGCAACGGCGGCGTCACAGCTGAGTAATCCACTCAGCGCCCACAGACGGCATTAAAGATAATAGCTGGTAGAAACTGCTGCTCTGGGAGTCCCAGCCTCCAAGTCGCTGTCATTTTATTATTCAGGTGGCATCTAATGAGACCATTAGAGGGGAAAAAAGGGTTAACCTGCACAATAATTGAGCTTCGTTCAGTATTAGCTCATATTTTCAAACTGAACATGAAGGAGAAACCCCGAGTGGAAATAAAATCCATTAAATGTTTTTTAATTATATCTGGTTGACATTGAAGGGGCTTTCTGAATGTGGAACATGAATTGGGAACTCTGGGTGGTTTCTAAAGGCACATTGAGACGTGACTTAGTGAATGATCCCACATAGTTTACTGTTCTCACTGTGAGCTTTAAAACAGACGTAAACGTTTCAGAAATGGAGGACGGAGGCTCCCAGAACCACCAAATATGGATATTTAAAGGACGACTTTCAGCCTTACTGATTTCTTCTATTTCTGAATTTATTTTGTCAAAATCTAGATCAAAAATTTAGTTTTCCCCTTTCATAGTGTGATACACTTGGTTTGATTGGGGACTAAATTGCAACATCTCCAGCTGCAGCGGTTCTGCTCTGAGTGAAACCAACTAAACTTTTGAAAAACCTGTTCCCCTCCTCGCCTTTGGGGGCGCTGCACCAAGAACCACTAAAGGAAACGAAGTGAAAAGACACTTAGCGAAACTTCCCTCTTCATGAAATGTAAACAAAGACGAAGCAGCGTCAGATTTTAGTGTTTGTAGGATTTCTATTTTGTCTTGGTCAAAGACCATGAACCATTTCTCCTGCTAGCGCTAGGCTAACACATTTGTTCTCATTACCCAGAATGCCCTGTGCTCCGGTCTGCTTTCTGCATTTGGAGCGGTTTCTAGTCCGTTTGGCGTTCACATATGCAAAGAATTACAATAAATTATTCTGCAGGTTTTAGCCAGAACTGCAGGCTGAGTGAAGCTGGCTAACAGCTGTTAGCTAGTAAGCTAACACCGCTTGTTTCTGCTAGCTAGTTTGCCTGTGTAGCATGGCTCTGTTGTTCTTTAAGTTAAAACCTGACTTGACTCTGGAGTCAGAGGAAGATTTGACAGATTCTGATCGATTTCAGCATTTTATTATTTTAAAAAATCATCTTCTTGCGTATCCCTCCATGCATCCCGATGTGCTAGCAACAGATTGTATCATCACGTAACACTTCCAGATTTAGTAAGGATGACCATTTTCACATTCCCGGTTAAAATGTGATTGTTTCTAGCCTACTTAGCTTCTTTTTCTTTTCATTTGTCTGTTTTTGTGGCGAAAAAATAGCTTGTAGAAAATCTTCAGCAGTAGAAAAACTTTATGTATATTTGCATCTATTAAATAATCTCTCTCAATTTCAGTTGAGCAAATTTTCCTCTCTTTACTATGTATTTTGTCCCTGATTTAGATAAGACAGAAATACAAAATACATCCACCAATTCAGCAAACGCTTTGATCATCTGTCTCTAAAATGTGCAGATAACACGGCTGAACATCTGAAGGTATAAAAGCCTCTGTGATCCGTCTCATCACTTTGTTATGCTGCCACCAGTTCAGCTCTTTAACAGGGAATGTGGATTTCACAACAATGCAGGCATCCAGGTGAAGGTGACAGCATAACTGACAGCAACAAAGAGGCTACAAATGAAGAAAATAAGTTCCTGAGGTTTTAGAAAGCATTAAAACGAAAGGACACAAAGTTTCTCGTGAGATTTTTGAAAGTATAATCAGGGCTGAATTGGTCATAAATGATAACGGCTTCAAACTAGCAAAATAAAACAAATTGGAAAACATGTATTTTATTGGTAGAAACACAGGTAATTCATTTTTCTGAACTGAAAACATTTGGGTAACGTGTCACTATTTCATGATGTTTGCATTTAAAGATTTCTGAGTGAAAATAGGAGACAGGATTTGTTTAGGTTGTTCCTTTCGCTGGGCGCTAGTCATGGTTCATTTAGCTTTTTGCACAGGTGTAAGCTATCTTAGCAGTGAGCATGGATCATAGCTCTGTTAGCTGAACACGTTAGCATTGCCTGGTAGCCTCTTTGTTAGCTACTCCTGCTAATCTTGTTCTGTTAGCTGCCCTGGCAGTTTTTCTGTGTTTGCTGTGCCTGATTTGTTCTGCAAGTGGTGACTGCTAGCTTTTGTTCTGTTAGCTTCACTCGACAGTCTTTGTTCTGTTAGCAATACCTTTTTTTTCTATTAGCTAACCAATACTCCTAGCCTTCCTGTTATTAATAGTGCCTTTTTTTGCTAGTGATGCCTGCTAGCCTTTTCTTTTCTATTGGCTACCCCGTTAGCCTTTGTTCAGTTAGCCGTTCTTGTTGTCCTTTTTTGTCTGCAGTGCCTAGTACATTTGTTCTGCTAGCTACACTTGGTTGTCTTAGTTCTGTTAGCGGTGCCTGCTAAACTTTTTAGCTAACCAACCCTGTTAGCCTTTGTTCTGTTAGCAGTGCCACCTGGCTTGCTCTGTTAGCATTTTAGCCTTTATTCTGCAGTTGGTCTCTTCGTGTGTAATAGTAATAGTACGTATCTCCATATTTGTGACATGATTGGAAACACAAAATGAAGATTTTTAGACATATTTAGACCTAAAAAGCTTTTATGGCCTGTAATGTTAACCTGACATCTTAAACAAATCGCTTCACTTGTTGGATAACCATGAACTAACCAAGTGAAGCCTGTTAGCATAGCATGTAATCTGGTTAATTTTAGTCATTCTATAGCTGAACTTATTCCGCCTCATCTGAAGCTAAACTTCCCTCCTGGATTGTTTATTTAGGGCCGTCCTTAGGGCACGCTTTGCGTTTTAACCTCCCACAACACTCGTGTCAACAGCATGATGTTTATTCTGCACAAGACTTTCTTATTATAGGATGTAATGAGCACTCCAGCCTCCGGCAGCGCTTGCTGCAGCTGTTTGTTATTTGCAGAGGGTTTGTCTGTAGCTGCAGGTTAAGCTTTGGCTGTGACAGCGTTTTAACATTCAGGCTCTCTCCTCTGGTTTCCTCCTCCGTTCGATGTGAAGCAGCTCTTATCTGAATGAGCAAAAGATAATTGGGGGACAAGTGGAGCTCGACCGTAGAGAGGAAAAAAGGAGAGAAAATGAGCGCAAGGAGTGAGACAAAGATGTGAAATGGGAGCTTTTTCTGGATGTGTTGCTTCATCTGTTACGTTTGTAGAGGAAGCCAGTCGGCGGCAGACCCCTGGGTGTTACCCCAGTATGAGACGGAGGGCAGCAACATGACAGAAGAAAGCATATTAATGAAACTGTTAACAAAAAGACTCCTACAGTAGATGATGTTAAAAGGTGCAATGGAAATTCATTGGACCGAATCCTGTCACCCAACATCTACATTCAGAGAAAACTGGAGGTACAGGTGGAGATTTCATGATGGTTTAAATGGAGTTGCAGCAAACTGGGGAAAAAAAGAGCTTCATGTGGTTGTGCCACCCCAACAAATGCCTCCAAGCGTCTCTGGCAGCTGGTAATTAGTCTTCAACATCACTGTGGAGGATTTCTGACCCTCTGTGCTTCGCAGAAACGTTTCAAATCAGCCTCACTGAAGGGTTTCCAGCAGGGTTGTTTCCAGCAGGGTTGTTCCCAGCGGGTCGACCAACATGTACAGCCCGACAGGGGCTGTCATAATTTAACCAAAAAATAATTTTTGTCGACTGTGACGGCCCATTAGTTGGTTTCCCCTCCCCTCCTTTTAGCTACAAAGTTTTCAGACTTTGCCATGTTGGCTGACTGGTGTTGGAGGAAACTGAGTGTGAAGCGCAATGGGAGGCAGAAAAGCTACGAGAAAAACGACGGCGGCAGCAAAATGAGCCAAAGTAACCAATGTTTTCCAGAAAAGGAGCCAAAAAGTGCCAGAAAAATAAAGTTTCTCTGCCAAGACACAGAAATGACGGTGAACTGAAAATGTAAAAAACAGAGAAAAAGAACATTTCAACAGAATTAATTCAACTTAAAAATGATTTTTTTTAAAAAATGATTAGACATGCATCTTCACTAAATAATATCTGAGGAAATTGTGGCCAACATGGAATATTATGCAAATGATAGGCTGGCCAAAAACGGCAGGGACGGTTTTTGGTCCTAGAAAAGTTGAGTTTCCCAGGATGAACGGCTGCATGAAGGTTAGATGTAAATACACACCACCGCCGCCCGGTGTGAGGGAACGGTCTTCTTTTTGGAAATGCTCATCTTCATGCCACACCTCTTCATCACTCCACAGAATATTTTTGAAAACATTATTTTGTTAAATGTAAGACGGACCTTGGTTCTGCCCATTTTTCTTTGTTTGTGTTGAATCGTGAACCTTAACTAAAGCAGGTGAGACCTGCAGAGCTTCTCAGACTTCCTGGATGAGTCATTGATCAACTCTTGGAGTAATTTTGGTGGATCTGCCGTTGTTGGGAAGGTTTCCCAAAGCCACTCCATACTGGAAGAAGTCTGACAGATCGCAGATGTCTTTAAGTCGATTCATTATGTAGCTTTTTTATCGTTTTGTCTACTTCCTGGTGTCAGACTGGTTCTGTTTAAGGTTTTCTTTAACCTACTGGTCTGGCATAAAGGTGTGTTGAGCAAAATTTGATTCTGCTACCAAATAAATGTGATTGATTGCAGTTAATTAAGCACATTAACTACAATTAAACTCTTTAAGCCCTGTTGGTTTGAAGAGTTTTTCAACCTTAATATCATTATTATCTTAAAATTGGTTTGATATTGGAAGCATTTATGTTTGACCAAAGCATAAAAAAGAAGAAATCAGTCGGGGTTTGAGTTTTCGCTAATTGGTTTGAAAGCTGCTCTGGTCTCTGATTGGTCACTTCTGGTCACGGACACAACAAAATGTCTTTTATCCAACAAGCCCTCTACTGATGTATAGTCGAAGGAATACATTTGGCTGTGAAACGTTTCCAGCTGATAAAATCCTTGGGTTTGGTTCAGCCTGACATCTGAATCAAACACAGCTGCTTCCTCACAATGTTCACAAGAGCAGAATCCTGCTGAAGGAGCACGATGGCCGCGGTGGGAGGATGAACGTCCTTTCAGCCCTGAAGTTTCCAATGTCTTTTTCTGTTTCGGTGCTTGAGCCAAACTTGATCCGCCCACATGGAGTGGGAAAAGCTTCTTACTCAACGTAAACAACAATTCACTTTAGGATTTGTTGTAGGATTAATGTCTAAGCTCTGTTTTGTGGGGTTTTTTCAGATACAAACACCCTTATATATAAAAAAGTGCTTGCCCCCGAACACAAACCTGCTGTTTTTTTTTTTTGCCACATTTAGATGCTTTAAATCATCAAACACATTTAACAAAAATAACCCAAGTAAAATATTAGGATCTGACGAAACAAGGCCTGATTGATGACTGGACTGAACAAACGTCATGAACTCTTTTAGTTTATGTTGTTTTTCACTCCAAGTTTGAACTTCGCTCATATAAGGACATAGATGTAAATAAGATTCTAATCTTCAAGGTTTTCTTCTGATTAAATGTGCATAAATAAAGAATAACAGCAGTTTGAGGCATTTCATAGTTTATTTAAGCTAATATTCTTCCAAGGTGGGAGGATTATACAACATAAAAACAGGTTTTTGAATGTCCAGTAGATCTTCTCTGAACTGAGATCATTTCCAATCGGCTACAGATTCTAATCCGATCCGTTTCCTGCTGGTAGTTTGCGTGACATGAAAAACGCCCAAACTACCAACTGCATCACCGTTTATGTTAATCTTCTGGAATGGTTTCCCAAAAAACTCCAGCTTAAACCCTGTTGACTAACCCAGTTTCAATAATCTCCACCAATTCTGCCGAGAAAAATGGCAGCAGACCAGAAGATCAATGCAAACTTTAATTTTCTTGTGTGTTCGTAAACTACCATTCTGAAGGCGGAGTCAGAAAAATGGTGTTGGCGGGTCAGAACTTGACAAGAAAACCAAGATAAGACACCAAATTCTCATGGGTATTTCTTCAAGTTCGTTTGATTTTACAAAAAATACTACAGAAACAATTAAGTTCTATTTTATTATCAAACATGGTGATTTAATACCTCAGGTGGAAAGAGTTATTGGAAGTCCATCTACATTTTGGTTGAGAAACAATGCAAGTTGTCCTGATGCTCAAACGTCTCAAAGCAACTCTTGGTTGTTTGTTGCATAACCATCCAGCCCTGCGAACAGAATCTGTAATTAATCTTTAAAAGACCAAATTAATGGCGTTCCTGTCCAGGATGGTTGGATAGAAACGTCCCACCAGAGCTGTAGATGTTTCAGAAGCGTTTAGTTATTTCTGCTTTTGAAAGGAAGTCCTCAGAGACGGACCGGATCCGGGTGAAACAGCTGAGCAGCCGCACAAGAAAAACCGCGCCAGGCGTGAATCTCATTACTTCACACGTCTGTGTGTCGAGGGGCGCGGGAACCTCCCGAAGCTTCGCTCCGCAGTGGAAAGCGAAGCGATTCATTTCCTTTTAATTTGAATGTCTGCAGAGTATAATGTCTCATTTGCATGTTTCACCTAAAACCCAACAACTGATTTGCATTCCCCTGAAGTTGCAGCAATCAAACCTCCGTTCCCCCTCCGCCGGCCAATCAGTTCTGCTGTCTGAGCCTCAGTCATGTGGGTAATAAGCTGTCAGCCAATCGCGTTCGAGGCTTGGAAGTTTGAGTTTGTAGTAACGTGTTTATCATACCTGGCTGTGCAGGAGCTGCCGTGTCTGGTGCGTCACGCTCCGACTCCTCCAGGTTGTCTGGATTGTTCCTAAAGCGGCTAAAGGGTTTGAGTCCCTGTAAACTGAGAGGCATTTAATGCTCCACACATTGTCTAGCAATTATTACTCGTCATTCAGCAGCTTAATTAACAGATTTCAGGGGTTTTTACGATTTACCTGCTCAGGTTGAACATTTGCTGACTTGCAAAGAAAAGAAAAAAAACTAAAGTTTTTATAGTATTTTCAGTTTATGATAAAACTAAGAAAGAAGTGTCTTGTCGTTCACGACCAGATTGATTGTTTTGGCCGTAGCATCAATTGTTGCCGCTACCCTGCAACTTTTCGATGCCAAAATTTGAAACATTCAGAAAAAAACTTGGCAAAGTTTCATTTCTTTCCTCGGTGTTTTGCAGCTGGTTCCTGTTTCGGTCCAGCCTTGTTGTCACTCATACAGATGCACTGAAGTTTGTTGCACTGAGAGAAAAAAATATAAAAACATGAAGTAAAAAAAACAGAAAAATAAAAAAGGAGAGCCAGATGGCTCAGCGGTGAAACGGATGATTCAGTCCTTAACTCAGTTGGAGAAAAGCCACCAGAGCCATGAAAACCAGTTTAAACAAGTGACTGGAACGAAACTTTACGAAGTTAAAAAAACACATTGTGACATAAAGAAATAAAACTGATTCTAATGTTTCATAGGAACATTTATTAACTTGGATTATTTATGAATAATTATTGACAGTATGTAATCATTTTGGATGAAACTTCTCTCTATACTTTATATAATTCATTGTTGAAATGCGGCTCTACCAATACTAACTCTTATCTCTCATCCGAGCAATTTCTGCTATGCATGTTTATTATGTCGCACTTTATTTTGATAGGTGCAGCAGCTTCTGGTTTATACCTGCTGTAGAGCTTTTAGTTTTTTATCCTATAAATTAATTGTTTTTCATTGTGATCACTGCAATTTGCAATTTTGTTCTTTGTTGTTGTGACCTAAATTTCCCCCTGGCGGGTTTAATAGTCTGACTAGTTATCTATCTACAATAACTAGCTGCCTGTCCTGCTAACTAGTTAACTATTTAATCATCTTTCTGGCTCCCTACCTAGATGGATTCTCTGGATTCTCTGGACTGGTTTCTTTTTGCTCCATCTGTCTTTGATTTTCTGAATAAATTCAGATGTTGGATTTTTCATTTAACTTTCATTTAACTTTCTTATATTCTAAGGTTATTTCACATGTTTCCCTGAGGTGCCAATAAATCTGTTTCCTGTGATCTTTATTGGTCAGATTTACATACATTTAATGATCCTGCAGGGCAGATTTGTCCACCTCCCATCCAGTAACCCACCAACACTGTGAACATCCGTATATCTGCTAAAAGTCAGCGCAGTAAATCTGTATTGTCATCATGAAGCGGTGGCATTTGTCTGCAGGTGATAACACCTGATCAGTTTATCAGATAAATCTTCCTTAAAGGTTGAGAAGAGGCTTATCTGTGAGATTAACACTTTCCTTTGGCCTTCATCCAGCAGGAACAGCATCAGCTCTGCTGGAGATTATAGAGTCTGTCCTGAGAGGCGGTAAAACTTCCTCCTGGATGTCTGCACAGGATTATAAATCTGTGGACGGCTCGGATTAAATCTGCAGTGCAGTCACGTCTCAGACTCCAGAGCTTTTTATAAGCGAGTTCTTACAGCTATTAACAATAGCTGGAAGTGAAACACCTGCAGTCTGGGTTTCCTCGCCTGCAGTTCGTCTTCTGTACGTCTGGATGAAGCTGGGATTACAGAGGAAGCGTCTCTGGGGCTGCAACAGACCCAAAGCTGCAGCTTTTCACTGTGAATACCTGGTGCTTTCATTTTATTCACTATTTACTCAAAGTTTGTGGCTAATATCTAACTTTGTTTCCGGTGCAAATGTGTGCAAAACTTTAATATTTTTCTCGTAGCTGCATCTACGTCGTTCAAATTGATATTAAGTAAATTTTCTCACGCCAAATTTGTAAAAACTGTTTTTTGATCAAAATGTTTTGCGCTAGGTTGAGGTTTTAGTCTGCATTTTCTCTAACACCCCTAAATAAAATCACATCAGACAATGAAGGCCCTGTAATCTGACTTCAGTATTAAGGAAGATGAATGCTAACACCAGCTAGCATCAAACAGCGAATCTTGGTGATTTATGACTAACACAACGCTGCAAGTTACAGATGTAAATTATTTCTTATCGCTTATTACCAGGCTGTGAAATATCCACCGTTGAACATCCAACTTTACTGTCTGAACGCACAAAATGGATAAAGCGACATTAGCTAGCTCGGCTAACACTAGCTAGCATAAATAGCAAAGTTTTACAGCTTGATGTAGAACAGTCTGAAAGCTCAGAGCAAAACAAATTAAGCTCTCTGTTGTTACTGGGTCAAGTTTTCTTCATCATCTTCATTTCTGGTCAGGTTTCCATCATTCCTGAGTCCAGCGCCCCCCACAGGCAGCTGGTGAAATGACACCAGCAGAAGCAGTTATTTTTTTTTTAATTATTCCATGAGATTAGAGCTAGAAATTATTAAAGCCGTACTTTTTCTTTTTTTGTTGTTGTTGTTGTTTTGGAAGTGATGCTAAAGTTTTGTTCTGTATTTTTTGTGTATGAATGATTAACACTTTCTTCCATTCCAGTTTAAATTTCTCTTGGTGTAATTGTTTTTAATTACATTTCCTATTTTAATCTCACAGTTCTCAATCATGTATCATGAGAAAAAAGTCCTGCTCTTCCTCTGAAACCCAGATGAGTTTCTGTCACAGTGAGAAGCCAATTTTCACCTTTGCACCTGGTTTCTTTGTCTCCTCTTCCTCTTTAATCACTTTCTCCTGCGTCGGTGTCAGCTCGTCACTTTGAACAACGTTTTGACTGAAAACAGACACATTACTGTAAAAGCTCTTCATAAATTGTCATTTTGAGGAAGTTTTCAGCTAATAAATGGTTTTTCTTTCTGTTCCACATTTACTCTTGTAATTAAGTGGCTCACTGCAAAAACACAAAGTAGCTATAAATGAAATAATCTGAAAGTGGAACAACACATTTTTATTATTTCACTTGTAAGTATTACTTTTTAAATTAGCATGAATAAATTATTGACTGTAATTTGTTTTTAGTGTACTAAAATATTTGCAGTTGAAACTAAACCAAGAATACTTGGTGAACTTTTTGTATTTTTGCAGTGATTTTGTTTAATTTTGATTTAAAAAAGAAGAAATTAGACAAACCAGAAGTTTACATACACCAAACCCTTTTTTAACTGAAATTAAATCAGACCAGATTTCTCTTGTTTTTGCTCCAGTTTTCACTATTTAATATTTAATAATTATCTCGGGCGTCTCAGAAAAACATCAGTGTCGTCTTCTGCTCCTTCCCTCCACATCTCCTCATGCAGAGTTTTGCAGAGTTGTGTGAAAACGTGGTGGATCCTCGTCGTGATGAAGAGCGTTGTGTGTCCGGCCGTTACGATGACTCGCGTTTAATCTGAAGCCAGGGTGGGACCGGCGCCGACGGCCCAACAGGAAGCTGTAACGGCGTCTCTGTGTGGTTGCAGACCTGCTGGCGGTGCCCAAACATCCCTACGCCGCCATGGAGAACTGGGGCCTCAGCGTCTTCGTGGAGCAGAAGATCCTGCTGGACGCAGACGTGTCGTCGTCGTCCTACCAGATGGAGCTCACCATGGTGGTCGTCCATGAGATCTGCCACCAGGTAGGCCGGGCTGCTGCCCTGAAGGCTGGGGCTGGTCGGGTCCAGTCGGTGCTGGGACTGGGCCGAGCGGCCATCTTGGAACAAGCAGAGTTCCAGCAGGTTTGGTCATCTGGTTTCGCTGCTGTACTGAGCAGATTAAACGCCACTATGTAAGAATGATGATGTGCAAAAAGTGTAATGATCATGTTTTGTATAGGCCATAAAATATCCCAACCTGTTCATGGAAGCATAACAGGTCACCTTTACGTAAAATTGAATTAAAGGGAAAAGAAATGAGAAAAAAGAGGAATAGTGAGGGTAAATAACTGGGATGAAATAAGAGCATAATGGCAGATTAGGGAACAGAGGAAGCAATGAGACGATTAAATGAGATGAAAAGAGGTTTTAATGAGGAATGAAATGGGAGCAAATGGTCCCATAATAAGCAAGGCGTCCACTCTGCCTTAAAAAGCCTTAAATTTGTGTGTCTAAAATTAAGGCCTTAAATTCATCAGGTGGATAAAAACATCCTAACTCCTAATGGAAGGTGAGATTTCAGACAAACTGTTGATTTTCTTAAATATTTCACTACCTGATTCTTCTACTAACACTATGCAGGATTAATGACTGTTCTGGTTCAGTTTCTGCTGTGGTAAATGGAGCCTCTTCAGCCTTTCATGGCGGTTTGCTGGAGGCCTCCGGCCGTCCCGGAGCGTCTCTCCTCTCTGACTAATGACAGCGAAGCTTCACTTCCTGGAGCTCAGAAGATTCTTGTGTTGACAGGATCCTCAGCCTGTCGGAGCTTCCAGGCTTTAAAATCAGCCAAATAAAAACAGGGTCTGTTTATCTGTGCTGAGCATCGGCGCGCTGCAAACCGGCGCGGCAGCAGAGGGTCAAAGGTCAGCTAACAAACTGCTTGTCTCAAGCTGGGTAGCTCGGTTTGCACCTGCAGTGGTTTAATAATCAGGCGCGGCGTTGATGCGGATGAAGCCCTGCGGTGTGAGGCTTTCCTCACGCCGACATTTCTCTCTGCTGAGTCAGGACGATCGCCGGCTTCAGGCTGCTGCGTGTGTCGTAGAAATAATACGCATCAGGCGCCGGGGAGGGCGAAGCTACAGTGTATTAATCTTTCACCCATGGTGTTTGTTTGGATGGACTGTTTGAAGGAAGGAGAGCGATGATGATCTGCTGGAGCTTCTCTCAGAGGAGAGACGGCTGCATGGAGATGATCGCCAGCTTCGGCTGGAGGAAGATGGAAAACGAAAGGAACAAAGTATTTCTGGATTTTGGGGAGGCGACTGTGGAAGAACCGCATCTTTTATCAGATCCAGGAACATATCTCAAGTTCTTTGATATGAAGTTGTCTGCAGTTTTTCTGCTGGTCTGAATCATCAAAATCACCAGAAATAAACCCTTGAAACCAACTTGTCTGTAAACCGGATTCACTTGAACTGAATTTCTAAAATCAATTAAGTTTTCAATAGTATCCTGATTAATAGCACTTTGTCAATATTCCGCTAATGCAAAAAAAAAAAACAATTTCGCAATTGTGGCGTTTCCATTAAATAAGAGACAATTCAAATCAAAAGTGAATAAGTTTGTTCATGTGATAAGTCATTAAAAGCCTGCAGCGCCATCATCATCCTTCTACTAATGCCACTTCCTGTTGTCTTCTTCTTCATGGTTTGCGCCAATAGTAACAACCAATTGTTGGCCATCAAAAAGTGTTTCCCTTTCACTTTTTTGCGAAATGAAACAATTTCAAAATGGCTAAAAACTCCCAACTCATCCAGGGCACCAAAACTTTATCGAAAACGTTTTTTCTTTAGACTGACATGTTTGTATTAGAACATTTCAAAATGTCGAATTGGGCAGTTACGTGATTAATGGAAACGACACCATCATTTGGTAGCTAGCACTGCTAATCAGTGGCATTTGCTTTTGTCACTCCTCTTTAAATCTCTGTATATTTAGAGATGTTGGAGTAGGGGATTTAATCTAGAAGAGATGGTCTGAACTTCTTCTTTCTCACCTCCTCTGGGATTTGGGGTCAAAGTTCAGGGATTATTTGAGCTTTTTAGACGCCAAGTAGCTGTTCCCATTGTAAAAAGCGTTACCTTGTTGCCACGGTTACGGATCGTTTAAACTGTCTCAGAATTAAAGGAGGAGCAAAAACCTTTCCAGCTGCTCAGCATCCAGAATCAGAGGAAATAATTGTCCAGATATTTAAAGCCTCAAACAGAAAAATGTGAACGAATAAATGAGAACTAAACCAACATGCTGCCACCAGTTAGGTGGTTCTAACTCATATCGGATCGGTGGTTCTGAAACATTTTAGGCCGATCAACAATTCAGAGGAACAAAACTGTACTTTATTAAAATTATAAATCATTAATAGTCAAAAAAATGGAAATGTTTAAGATCCAAAAAGTTATTTTGGTGCAAAAAAAAAACACCCCACTAATCTCGAGCGATATTTTTATTCACTTTATTCATCATCATAACTTTCAACACCCAGAGGATGTTTTCTGCTTTGCATCACTTCTGTTTAAAGCTGATCTGTCTGGAAGTAAGAGTGTGTGTCTCTGGGAGAATAACTGTTTAAAAGCTTCAAACCTGAAAAATAAGAAAAGTTTAAAAAGAGAAACTGAGAGAATGAGCAAACTCTGGAGACGGCGCTGGAACACGTTGGTTAAGAGGAAACTGTTTTTTCTCACCGTTCGCTCCTGAAACTGTTCGTCTTTTACCACAAAGAAGCAAATAATTGAGGAAAGTTCATCCCATCAAAATGTTTCTCTTTAGTGCAGCTGTGTCGCCATGGAAACGCATATTTTCTGACAAGTCCAGATTGCAACAAGAGTTTACTTGATCTCTACTTGCAAATTAAAAAACACAATACTAGACTAATTTATGCTGAAATATGACAGCATGTTGTTAGTATTAGTTAAGTGCTACTCTGACACATATGGCTGTACAACATCCATTATGAAGCCCGAACTGTTGGACGTCTTCTGCTGCAGTTCACAGGGTCGTGGCTGCAGCTGCTGCTGCTGCTGCTGCTGCAGCCGCTGCAGACGCTGCAGCTGCAGCTGCTGCTGCTCCTCTCAGGTGAACAGATGGATGGCATGTGGCTGTTTCACTTCATCAGCCGGAGCAAACACAGATGGAGGCGCTAAGAGTGTCGGTTCAGATAATGAGACAAACACAGCTGATATTTACCTCTGCCTCACTGAGGCCTCCATCTACGGCGCTGCAAGCAGAACCCAAAATCTGCATCTTCGGTTCCCTGAAAGAAGGCATTAGAGCTGGTTAGTCAAAATCCAATACTTTTTTAATGTCTGGTTCCTACCTGTAATCTGAAAATCAATCGTAGAGAACGTTTTTAGGGTTTTCTTTGTGTCTGACATTCATTTAAAGAGGTTTCCAAAGGCAGAAATCTTTTCATCGGTGACATTTGAACGCGCCATGACGCCTTAATCCCATCATGTAAATTTATTCTAATATATATTCTGCCACAAACAGCCTTTATTCCTATTTGACATGTTTTAAAGCAGCAAAGCACTGCAACACAACTGTAGTTAAGGATTCAGATACATCATCCATCAAGTTTAATTGTAGTTGGATTAAAGTGAAGGCCGTGAAGCAGCGACGTCCCATTTCATTAGACGTTTGACACATCAGCTCGTCTCTCTGAGTCTGAGCTCGCCTCATCCACCAAGACAGACATAAAGGAATAAATCAGGAATGGAAAAATGGAGGCTGGAAAATGTCGGAAAACACATTTTACAAAAATCTGAACCCAGCATTCAGTCAACCAACCAACTAATTAACTTACTAACGAACTGTGGCGACTTTCAAAACATCTAACCAAGAACCAGCTAAACCACCATAAACCCTACATGCTACCAAATGTTTCTCACTGATCAACCCACAAACAAATGGACCAGTCATCCAACCTTTCATCCATCATCCATCAATCCAAACAGCTAACCACCCAACACACCAAGCAACCAACCAAAACTACAAACATCCATCCATCTGACCATCCAACCAACCAACCCCATTTTTATGCTAACAACCCACAATTCATTTATTCACCCAAGCTGCATCCAACCAACCATTCAACCAACCAACACACAGACACCGACTAAACATCTAAACCACTTTCTAACCCGAAATCCATCTAACTAGCCACCTACCCAAATCCGTCTGCTACACTAACATCCCTCCGTCTATCAGCCCTCCGTCTATGAAGCACATCATCCAACCCACTGCCTGACCCACATCCATCCAACCAACATTTGCCTCTATCCAACAGAGGCAAAATGAAAAACACCAACCAACCTTCCTACCTGCTGTCAAACCCATTCAATCCGTCTATCTCCCCACCCAGCTAACACCAACTAAACATCCACCCAGCTAACACCAACTAAACATCCACCCAGCTAACACCAACTAAACATCCAACCAGATAACACCAACTAAACATCCAACCTACTTTTAAACCCAAAAGCCATCCATCCAGTCATCCAACTAGCAAACAAACCAAACTTTCACCAAACTGATAAAGGTGTAATGTCCCTGAAAGCCAGAGAAAAGGTCCTCCAGGTTTTCCACATCATGTTAAGGTTACCAGCCACCCAGTACTGATCATTTGGCACAGATTACTAGGAGATGTAGCCTGTAAATGCCTTGGTTACTAAAGCTTGACTAAAGTTGGATAATCAGTAATAAAATCAGTACTTCTTTGGTTCTGAGGAGTTTATTATAAACGTCTAATGAAGAGGTCAGCGGTCCAACTCCCTTCCATCACCTGCTGGACCAAAGCAGTAATGCATCCCTGTTTTTTCATCAGACTCAGGTTCTTCCTGTCAGCTTTCTTCTAATTAAAACCGCCACCAACAGGGAGACGGAGTTCAGGAGAACAGATTTCTGCTCTTCATGTGTTGATCTCTTTGTCTCTCACATTAATTCAGCCATATGCAGGAGGAATTAGCAGCATGCGGGATCTGGAACGCTGACAGCACAGCCGACACACACACACACACACACATATCTGTTACTGTACTGATTAATGTCCCTAATGAATGCTGGTGTTACTCACTTTTCGTTCACTGACTGCGCCGTCAGGAACAAAACAGGATCCTGATTGATTGGAAAGTTAAAGACAGGTTTTCTGTGAAGGTGGAGTTTGAGATGGAGAAACTTCTCTTCAGCCATTGGAGTATTATTTTGGTCTGGAAGAAGCTGAGATAAGACAGATTTCTGAATTATTTTGTCTGTTCTTGTACCAACCCTCACTTAAGGTCATGGAGATGTGAATCAGTTTCAATTAAACAGTTCAGATATTTGGGGCTGATGTAACTTTTTCTTTCTGCTTAATGGCTTCTCCTCTTCTACTGCTTCTCTGTCATGTGGGGTTCCACAAGGCTCCATTTTAGGTCCTCTGCTTTCCTCCTTCTACGTGTTGTCATTGGCTCAATCATAACCCGACACAATGTCATGCTCCATTATTATGCAGTTGATTTGCAGGTTTATTTACCATTAAATTCATGATGCAGTGATCCCAAACTTTCTCTCTTTGAATCCATCTCTTCAATCAAATAGTGGCTTTTTTAATGGAAAAAAGTTACAGATTTTATTGGACGACAAAGCTGCAAGTTCTGACTACTGTCTAAAAAAACTCTGAGCTCATGTTTTGAGCTCATGAACTTCAAATCTGACCAAGAATCGCCTCTATAGTTCGGTCTGGCTTTTACTGTCGACAGCTTCTAACAAAGGTTCTGCCTTTTACAAACCTTTGTGGCCTGGAGAAGATCGTCGTGGCTTTGTCAGCTCCAGAATTGACAATAGCAATGCTCTCTGTCTGAATACAGCAACTCGCCTTTTAAAATTTTATTTGAAGGTTTTTCAGGCACTTGTATCTGTTAGTGCAGCCGCTCAGTCAGAAAATGAATAAAGAAAGAAGGGAGGAAGACATGCAGCAAAGCTCCCAGAGCTGGGAATCAAAATCGAGACGGCTGCATTGAAGACTAATAGTCTTAGTACGAGGCGGCACGCACTGCCCCGACTCACCGTTTAACTCACACTCCCAGATGGGAACACATCGCATTTGCTTTTACTCACTTCATCCGATGGACTCGGTTAAAGTGGAGACCAAAATTGCAACGTTTGTTACATTTTCAGCTGCTGTGCTTCTCTTTCACAAACCAGCCAAACCTTTTGAAAAAGCTGTTCCCCTCCTCGCCTGTGGGGGCGCTGCACCACGAACCACTGAAGGAAACGAAACACAAACCTCTCAAGAAGACACTGAGCGCATCTTCCTTCGTCACGAAATGTAGACTAAAAGATTTTAGTGACTGTAGGAACTTGGCTAAAGTCCATGAGCCATTTCTCCCGCTAACACAAGTTAGCATATTTGCTTTGGTTGTATTTACCCAGAATGCCCTACACTGTAGTCCACTTCCTGCTTTTGGAGCGGTCTCTAGTCTGCTTGGAGTTCACATATGTATTCAAACCACACCAGAGTTCACTTCAACTGAACCAAAACCGAGGTTTGTAATTGGACCAGAGTTCAGTTTGTTGGTTCGATTAGCGTTCACACCTCACCAACCGAACCGATTTTCTAGGCAAATGAACTGGAATTGGATTAAAATGTACTAAACCTGGCTGGTGGTGTTTCAGTATTACTTTGTGTTTTGCTTTTAAGCTGGTATTAACCTCCAGCACTGGCTGTAGAATCAGAACCGGAACCAGTTCAGGTTGGAAAACAATAGCAGGACTCACCTTCAGCTGTAAGCGTTCCCCACCAGCGGGTTTTCCCCACAGATGCTTGAATCCTGGCTTTTGTTTGTTCCACTCAGCCACATAAATCGGTTTATTGTAAAGATGAGAGAGCAGTTCAGTTGTTGAAACAAGTTCCCACTTCATCACACTGTGTCACATCTGCTTTTGGCTGAACCCACTCAGAAATCCACTCCGTCCTCCTGAGAACAGCAGCTGTCGAGTTGTATTTGTTCCTCTGCAGAGTTTGGGCTCAAAGTGGATAATTTATTGCTGCAGTCAGTGTTTGCATAGAGTTCATTACAATACAGAGAGCCATAAATCATCTGATTGTTCCTCCCTCTCTCCCCTCTGCTTTTATTTCATATTTGTCTCACGTTGACGCTCCGCGCTCCGACTCCTCTGCTGTCTGTGCTTCTGCTGCTGCTGTGTGTTTTCACCTCTGACCTTAAACTTCCAGACCATCTGTTCTGATTCTGGAAGTTTGCAATGTTTCCAGAAGACTGATAAAAATCTGTTCATCTCTTTAAGTTTTAGGTTTAGATCCTCCAGTCCTTGTTTTACATTTTCATCCCAGTTCTTGCTCAGAGGATGATTATTATTTACCTTCAGGCAGAAATGATGGCGACAGGACAGAGCAGACCTGAAAAACAGACTTTGGAAGTCCTGCTTGCTGATTTTCTGTTATTAAAACTGAAATACCATCTTTAATGTCAAGAGCAGCTCTTGCAATGCAGGTCTCGATGTGATATTCCTAATTTTGGTACGGCGTCAGGGAATGCTACTGCAAGCTGTAACTTGCTGCCAGCAGCATCACTATGCAGAAAACGGAGGCTCCAGTACCGTTCCAGTCCACTCAGTACATGCAGTAGCAGCGTTAGCAACATTGAAGGACTTTTCTTTACCATTAATGCCCAGGTTTGGTGGCACATGAAGTCCAAAAAGACGTACATTTCCTGTTGTTGGCCTGTATTCACACCAGGAGTGAACCGCACCAGAGTCTATGGTCTGGGTCTGATGGTTTGGTCAGACCCAGACCATCGGGGGAAACAAACTGCTCTGTTTAAAGTGGACCTCCTGCATACAGCCAGCTGATGCCTCACATTTCAGTCTCCTCTACATGTCTGCGGCTTTTGGCCTGGTCAACGTTCATCGGACGTTTCGACCCTTAACCTCGTCGTCGTCCTGTTGGCGGGTCCAGCAGTGATGGCTCATCGTCTCCTGGCCTCCAGCTCAACTCTTCCCTCTTATTCCAGAGACAACAAGGGGATCTTTCTGCTACGCTCTTAGAGTTGGCCTGCTTGGTCCGTTCCAAACCCAACTGGATCCAGGTTCATGGGATTCAAATGATTTGGAGGTAAACCAGGTTTATTGTTCCATCCTCTTCACTCCGCTTTGTGGTTCTCTTCTTCACCCACATTAGTTAAATCTGGCAACTGTACTGTTAATTCAGCTACATTTACCTTTCCGATGGTCTGAGGGATGAAACTAGCACCAACACATGGCTTCTCTTTCTCCGATGAAGCTGTAAACTCAGCTGTAATAAAACGAAAAGCATCGATGATTTGATCAATGTGAATATCCTGACAGCAGTAGTTGTATTTAATTGTTACTGTGGATGATTTCAGCTCATGTCTGCGTCTAATTACCAACACCACAAACAAACACCTAACGCCATCCAACAGCCCACGTTTGCTTGTTTCAGAGACGCTCTACTAGAGGTGAAACAGCTGAAAAAAAAACTTTACTCTCTAAAACAAACTACAAACTAATGAACCACAAAACAGTCAGTTTATGTTGGCTTTAGGTTTTTGTGTAAAATGTTTAAAAAGCTGCAGAATAGGCTGAACGTTAGTTCTGGCTGGCTGAAAATGAAACACTCAAAAGCCTCTCTGGGCTTATTGTATTTATTAATCAATGAGAGAAACATGAAAAAACCCAACTTTCTTTTCCTCTCAGTAAGAAAATCAGATTAACAACCTTTCACATAAAAATACAGCTGGAAGGAATCATTACTTTTTATGTTTATGGGTGGATAAATCCCACTAGAAAGGAATATTCTGGCTGCTAAAAACTGACCTTAAAGGGAAACGCATCTAATGAAACATTTTGCAGTTCGCTGGAGAAACGGCTTTGTGAATAAATCCTCTGAACTTCAGCCAGAAATTTGCTGTGCATCAATCAGGTTGAGGATAAATAACTTGTTACCTGGATGCTTTAATGTTGAATCTTGCTCTGTAACTGAGTCTGGATATTTTAGGTCATTGCTTTATTTTGAGCTGTATAAAAGAAAAGATGCGTATTACATCCCTTAATACCTGTCATGTTTACTGCGAAGGAGGAAATCTAAACCTGTCTCCCAGAGTGTCTCCGTCCCTTGAGCCCTAATGATTTCCGGCAGCCATATTGATGCTTCCAGCCCTCGGAGGAACAAAAGTTTATTAGTTCAGCACATTTCAGCCACAAGGCCATGCAGGGCGCTTCACACGATTACAACAGAAAAACACTCATTCTACTCTTCAAATGTCATCACTCCAAAATATTTGACTGGATTTGGTATTTATTTCATTTTCTTACTATTAATAAAAGGCAACTTTAAACAAATGAGATTTTATACTTGATTTAAAATAAATGTTTTACAGTTTTCTGAAAGTTTGTTCTGGATTAGAGGAGCATAAAACTGAATGCTGCGTCTCCATATCAATTAATCTTTTCTTTTTTAATAGAAAGCCGGAACCTTTGTGTCGTGTTTCTGGTACGCCCGTAAACCTGGCACACAAGCTACGTCTGCTAGCAGCGATTAGCGACAAATCTGCTTCTCTGGTCCCACGGGGAATTCATTTCTGCTTCAAAACTGTTGTTTTCAAGTTCAGGCCATTCAAGCCTACAGTAGCAATTCAGTGCTAAACAGTTTTCTAATGTTTAGCATTAGCATTAGCATCCAGGACAGTGGATGCTAATGTTAGCATCCACTGTCCACATTTCTAACGAAGCTGCGTGGATGATCAGGATTCCTGATTTACTTCAATCTGGTGGTTGAGCAGAAGAGCAGATTTAAAACAATTAGATGCTGAGTTCACATGTCTAATTATTAAATAACTGGGCAGCAAAAAAAATATTTGAATTTAAAATGCTGCTTGTTTTTGTCGGTGTGTAGTTGTCGAATCATCATGATGGATTACAGATTAATCGAGTTCCGCCACTAAAACAAGAAATGCATTTTAAAGTCGATTTAAAGCTTTCTGAACGAGAGAGGAGGAAACGTTGGAGCACTCGGGATGGAAGCCAAAGCAGACGATGTTCCTCCGTCTCTGTAATCATGGCTGATTACCCTGAGTGAATAAAAATGGCGTCTGGTGTGTTTTATTGAAATGTATCTGGAGTATTCATCCAGGATTGATTTTCTATAGGCTGTGGCTCATGAGATGAGTCAGTACATTTCCCCGTTTGGCTTTGTCTCCGGGCTCAAAGTGTTTTTGCTCTAATTGATTTCCCTCCCGGTTCTCCTTTTAATTGACAGAAGCCGCCGGCTCAGACAGACAGACTCGGTGAGCTCTGCTCTTTGTTGTGGCGCATCAAAGGTTCCTCGGCTGTGACTTGTTGTGCTTCCCTGCGCCCGTCGAGCATCAGGAAGTGGGGAATCGCTGAGAGAAACCATTAGAGGGAGACATTAAAGCAGCCTCTAATGAATTGGGTCTGAACAAACCGCCTCGCTATCCGTCAACACAAGAACGGATTATGGAGAACTAAGCCAGAATATTTTATTGGTTTGTCGAACACAGAGGTTTGAAATGGGACGGATCTCACTCAATCGCACTGATGTTGGTACAGATTTAGCATTTTGACCAAATGCAGAATAGAATCAAGTAGAATAGAAACGTCCTTTACTGTCCCTCAGTGGGGAAATTCAGGAAAACCAGCAGCAATTTAGACGTGAATGAAAACAGATTCACTAGAAGGTAAAAATGTAAAGACAAAAGTAAACATTTATTTAGAAACTTCAAGGAAATTCAGGAATCCAGCAGAAGTACAAAAAATACAATAAATATGAGCAACAGTCCAAGTAAACCAGAGAAACTGGAGTAAAAATGCTGCAGTACTATGCAGTCCAGTCCATGAACCTTTAACTAGGCCAAAGTGTCGTCCAGCTTAAAGGCAACAGGGACTCTCAGTGTCTTCAGAGGTTTTTGTGTCGTTTCCTTCAGTGGTTCTTGGTGCACAGGCCAGGAGGGGAACAGCTTGGTTTGACTCAGAACCACAGCAGCTGGAGGTGCAGCTGATGCTATGATTTTGGTTCCCAGTCAAGTCAAATCTACCAAACTGTGTGGTGTGGAAACACCTTAGATTTGAATCCAGTTTCTCCCGGAGGAGTCGTGGCTCATCTCTTGTGGTTCTCTGCAGCAGCAGAGCCTTAGAACAACTTTGTGTCCTTTTCTTTTCTATCTGCTTCTTTGGATAAATCCATACGTCAGGGTTTGGTCATATTTTTGCCTGCTGCATGTTGTTGGATCCTTTTTAAGAGATTCCTTGATTTAACAGTCACAGCAGTGATGGATGGTAGTTTTCTGCAGATCTGAAGCATTTCTGGGACAAGAAAGAAGCGAATAACTTTTCCTCAGCGTTGCACTTATTCCTGCTGGCATCTTCAGCATTTCCTCTAAATCTATAACCAAGCTGACAGACTTCCAGCTTTAAATCCCAAACTAAACAAGATTTCCAGGGAGTCGATTTCAGAAGAAAATTGAGTTTTTTACTCTAACATGGATGCAGTCGGGACTGATGACACTCTGAGACTCGATGGCTCCACAGATGTGTGGATGTAAACAGCTCTGCAGCCAAACGACAGCCAGGACTCGTCTGGCCGTGACGACGCTGCGAGGATCAGACCCTGTCCCTCCGCCGAATGAATATTTATGAGCCAGAGCCAGAAGAGGGGAAGGAGCCGATGATCAAAGGCACAGATCCGCTTTGTTCCAGAAGAGAGTAAAACAGAAACGAAGACGAAGACGAAGAGGGAGAGAAGAACGAAGGTAGAGACGTTGAGACAAATTAATCTTATCTCTAGTTTGAATTATTTACCAGGTTTCTGCAAGGTCTTACATGTAATTATCCTAATTTCAGGCCTTTAACAGTCTAAGATGCGCCAAGATTTCGCATAATGAGTCTTAAAATAAATGCAGTTAATTTTCTTTTCTTGTCAAGTGAAAAGGCAGCATTTGTTTGTTCCTCTCTGCTGGTCAAAACGAGCAGCCGGCCGGCGTCCAGTAGTGAGAACTCCCACTATGTTTGGTCTTTAAATGCATCATGAACTTTTCTCTCTCTGGGAACCTGCTGCACATTTTTACAGTCCCTGTAAATCTGTGAATAAGTAAAGAAAAAAACTGATTGGTGCGTCCTGAACCACGCCGTCAGAGAAAATCTCCCGAATATTCAGGCTGTTCCGCTGCTTAAAGACTTTATGTTGTTTTTATTCAAGCTCCTCCAGCGAATTTAAGACGATTTGGCTTGAAAATACAGATTAGGACTAAAAGCTTTTGTCAATAACTATAATGAAGCTGCAGGAAGACGCTGCAAAAGCACCAGAGACAATTGTAATTTAAGTTAATCATGTTCTACGTAACTTTGTGAAGATATTGAGTAAACTGTGTGTGTCAAACACAAGGCCCGGGGGCCAAATCCGGCCCGCCACAGCCCGTTATGTGGCCCCTACACTCCAAGTTGTGGTGAACTTATTGAAAGTTCACAGATCAAAAATGTGATGTTTTACGTGATGCCAACTCTCACCTGTAGGTGGCAGTATGTTTTACTTCTGCCTCTGCCGTACTTGATGTCAAGTTCCAGTCGGTGATCGATTATTTGCAAGTAATTAAAAGTCACATTTGCAGTCATACATGTATTGCAAAATGTCTTGCAAATATTTTGAATTAACAATTTATTGCAAAATATTATGAAAAAACGATGAAGTCCTGGGAGGACTGACCGCGTGGAGAACGGCGCTCTCACTGGAAAAGTTCTGGATCGGCTCAGTCCATTTGTCCATGGTAGATAAACTTTTGCATAAAGAAAACTTGTCTGAATATTAACCCTTACATCACTTTCATATCCATGGTGATTTAGACGTTTCACAGCTTTAAGGGGGAGAAATGGGGAAAACACAGAGGTCGTGACCTTCTGCCAGCTGTCAAAAACAAACCGAGAGGTTTATATGGAGTTAAAAATGGCCGACCGCATGGACAAAGGCAGGCACTGCCAGTTATTTTTCATTTCCATAGTGATGTGAGAGGACTTGATTTTGTAAAATGTTCTTTAAGAGTGATTTAATACATATTTTTGAAAACAATGTGAAGAACATTTAGATTTTTAGATAAATCATAAAATGTCTCTGTTAGAGATGGATACTCTTAGATTTTACTTTAAATTTATAGATGTTTAAGCTCTATTTAATCCATTAAAAAGTGGATTATTTTAAATTGTGCATTTGTGTTCGGGGTACTCAGAGGTTCTGGTTCTGCTGGAGGTTTCTTCCTGTTAAAGGGGTTTTTCCACTCCGCCGTCGCCACATGCATGTTCAGTATGAATAACCGGGTTGGATTCTTTTTTCCTGTCACATAAATTGAATTGATTCTGTTTTGGGTTTTTTTTTTCTAAAAGTTTTGAATGAAAAACAAAAACATGGTGGATCGATTTCTTACAATATTTTATATTTTTGTTCCATAACTTATTACAAACATGCAAACGTGTAATTTATTTACACACCAAACAGGCAATGCAATATAAAAATATTAAAAATTATATGAAAACGTGTCATTCAGATGCATCAGAAAATGTTGATGAAATAAATATTTATGTTAATATAGCAACTAAAACCAATTCTCTCTGGATATTTGGAGTTATTTACACATCCTCTAATGTTTCCAATGATGTCAAAGTGAAGGAAATGTGGAAATAATTTAATTTTCTTTGGCCGGATGTAAAGTTGTATTTTCCTGAGATTCTAATTTATTATCTATAATCTCTAATAATCAGGATGAACAGAAGAAAACGGCTGAATATTGAGCAGCGTTGTTGTTCTTTGCCTTTTTCCACCGACTCATCATGTTTCTGGTCTTCCTCTCCGGCTGCGGCTCGTAAACCCCCACCCACAATGCACCGCTGCCTCCATGACAACGCCATCCCCGCGGCGGCAGCCTCGTCAACCTCCTCAGCAGAAACGTCCGAGCTGCTGGAGGCGTTTCGTGTTTTAATGAGGCTCAGCCTGGGAGAGGCGCGAACCAGGAGCTAATCACGACGGCCGCGTCGTTTGTCATTTTTAATTACTAGAAAGAAACACGAGGAGGTTTTATTTCTGTCACCGTGAAGCAAAAACCTCCCCGGTGTAAAATTAATTGTGTTCTCTGAATCTTGAGCAAACCGGAAACTTGCTGACCCACTGGGCGCGTCGGCAACCAGTCGGATGGGAAGTGACTCGAACTCAGACGTCCAGCGGCGGCGGTTTGTCCAACAGGAAGTCGTGTTTCTCTGCAGAGGAAGAGCGTTGAGTTAAAAATGAATCGCTCCGGTTCTGGTGGGACATTTTAATCCCGATGTGCGGCGAACGTTTCAGATTCTGTCGGTTCTGACTCAGCAGAACACCGGACTGCTTTCAGAGTACTTTATGCAGTAAAACGGTCAAGTAATTAGTTTTTTAATCATTCTAATGAAAAAAAACTGAAAAATGTTTAAAGTCCAGATCAGTCTAATTATTAATAATCCACAGATTACAGGAATATAATCCCTGATTCTTCACGTTTTAAAATGTGACGTTTGCAGATGTTTCTAACAAAACCTCTGGAGGAGATTCATTTTTGATAAGTGAATGAATGACATTTTATTAACGAAGCTATAAATACTTCTAATTACGAGAGTCTCTTTACTCAGATGTTTACATGAATGGGATTCCGTACATTTTCTGTTTTGTATTTGTGGGCGTTTTAATCGCTGGGGGTTTGGGGAAAATAACGTTTTACTCTGACAGTCTCAGTTTGCCACTGAAGGAAGTTAAACTAATTTGGCCTAATTAAAGTCTTTACTCCCACTGCAACTGCAGAGACTTGGAAGCAACAAAGGAGAATGACACGTTAAGTCATTTTAATGAGGCGTTTCCACGGCAACGAAGGAGAACAACAGACGACCAGTTTAAATGATGAACGTTTTATCGATTTTAAAATAATTTGCACGGTTCTAAAAACGACTCGTTTAGAATAAAGACTAAAACGTTTTGAGTCAAACGGCAGAAACTTTTCAGTCTGATGATCAACATGAGGTCGGTGGGCCTCGTTTGGTCCGGGGCCCGGTTCCGTTTCTGACCTGATTTTGTTTTATTCAGGGATGATTTGAACTTAACAGCAAAATTATTAAAAACAAACTAAAATCTTATTAGAAGTACAAAGTATTAGTTTTTTATTAATCACATTTTTACACTTAATTTTAAGGTGATTAAATCAGCTAATATTTTTTATTTAAACTCAGATTTTTAATGGATTTATTTAAACTGGATAAGTTAGTTTTAAAGAGATGAAATGAAAATAGACAAATAAGATAATCTAAGATGATCTTTTAATAAAGTAAAGCTGCTTTTAATGTTGGAGCCACAACGGAAAATGAGAACATTTTAAAAACGTTTGAGTTTTTAGATTTTAACCGAAGTAAAATCTGAAATCTTCAGGGTTTCCTGCTTCCTGTCAGGTTGGTAGAAGTAAATAAAACATTAACTTGAAGCACAGCGCCAGGTTCTCCTGCGGTTTGCTCTGCGTATTAAAACATAAACGTTTTGTTTCTGCTGTGATTTATTAACAGACCCAGAAGACGAGGAAACTTTGACGACGTTTTGATTTGTTTTTGTTTCTGTTCACTTCAGTTTAATGAATCTTGTCCTGTAACGTCTCAACCGAGACGTTTGTGCTTTTCTTCTGCTTTATTTGTACTTTTCCCTTGTAAAACGTAGATATTTAGATGTAGAGAAAAGCCTGTGCTTTCTCAAACTAGCATGTTTTGCCATTACCGTTTTGCATTAGTCTGATGTTTAATGCATCACTGAGCTGCAGAGACGCCATGGATCATCACCTGCAGACACGTTGCAGCGAAAAACGAGACTCAGACGCAGCAATCTGAATTTTAAATGAGAAATATACTCAAAAGAACAACATAAATTATTGCAAAATTAAAAAAAAAAATGAAATCAAACATGACAAAAAGAGAGGAATAAACAGAGTTTTGGTTTTTCCGTCCCTCCTTCCTGCGGTTTCTGCGTAAACAGTCATGAAAACAACAGGCAGCGTCGGGCATCATCTGGTTTTGCTCTCCACTGAAGTGGCTGCTCTCGCCCTGCCGCTGCTCCTCCTTCACCCACACAACAAATCCACCTGGAAACGCTTTGCTCCACGAGCGCCGCGCCATCTGAGGCTCCACACTAAATAAAATTATGCAAACAGAGGCTTTTCCTTGTTCAGTGGGAATCTGCCAGAGACGCGAACTGGAGCTGCAGCAGGAGACGGGAGGTTTAATGTGGGTCGCGGTCGAGTCAGAGGCTTGTTGTCCGTTTCCTGCGGCCACTTTGTGGACATTAACATTCAGATCCAGGCAGAGAAAACAGAGATAAACTGCAGAGCTCAGCTTTATTTTTTATTAAACTTTACGCGACTCGGAGAAGCCGGGCGGCTTGTTAAAGCAGAAACTTCCTCCTCGTTTTCAAGTGTTTATTTGAAAAATACGTATCGCTGTAGGGTTTACACTGCAAAACAAACACAATCGTAGCTGGTTTCTAGTGCAAATGTCTCATTAGACTTGAAATAAAACAAAACTTTTCAGCAAGATATAAGATTTTAAGTCAGTATTTCCTTAATATTGATGGAAAAGTTCCAGATTATGAATTTATAACAATAATCCACCAGTGGAACTGGAACGTTTTAATACATCTTAAATCAAGCTCCTGTATCTTGCTTAGAAGTTACTTGTAAGTTAGTTTTTCAAATGTGCTAAGATATTTGAACTAGAAGCAAGATCAAAATACTCTAAGATTGAGTGTTTTACAGTGTAAAGCTGCCTAACAGCTGAGTTTTCCTCCTGCTTGGTGTTAAAACAGAAAAACTCAGTTTAGGCACAAAACGACAAGGAAGAAATGAAGTAATGTCAAATCAAAGTAAAAATCTACCTTCTTTACTCCAGGAGGTTTGGTTTTCCTACCACACCTTTTTACTTCCACTAAACTTTCCATTAATGTAGCACAAAGCGCTCTGTTCCACTTACACTCAAATCATGTCATCTGTTTCTTGAGCTACTGAGTTTTGGGTGTTTATAAAAAAAAAAAAACATGAAAAATTTCACTGTCTGCAAAAGAAGCAATAAGAGTAAAATCTAATGAATCTGTTCTTCTTTTTTACTTTTAGTGGGAGTGAAATTTAAAAACGAAAGTGAAGATTTAACCTCATAAAATGAAAAAATCAGACTGAATGACTTCATAAAGTTAAAGGTCAGTTTCTGCACAGAAAGGGACGCAGAAGATTTCACTCGGCTAGAAATCTGCAACTTTTAGTCGTTATTCAACGTCTAACACCAAATATCTATGACACTATTTACAAAATCAAAGAACTTATTATGCAGCAGTGTGTTTATGTCACAGCAGGTAGCTTACCTTTAAATGCTGACTGTTTATTCAGGTTATAGTGGAATATTGGCAAAATTGTATTTCCATACAAAAATAAATGATTGAAAAGAGAAATTACCGTATAATTTACATGCCAGATGGCATGTTAAGGTTTTAAAAGATGAGAATTTGTTTTAAATTATCTGCATATGTGAAAAGTTGTGGTTTGAAATTTCTAAAAAGGTATTTTAAATTTTCCTATTTACCGTTTATTAACAGTCAACAACCTCGTTTGGCTGAAAACAAACTTTCAAACGTTTAATTGGAGAAAACTTTTGTTTCCGGTAAATAACGGCTGGTTTTGTTAAACCAAAGTTTTTAGCTGCGTCAACAGCAACGATTAAAAATCATCTGGTAGATTTTATGTAGTTAATTGTTAAAGCTAGCTTAAATATCGACTTAGGCTAAAAGTACGTGTTAGCTTTAGCCATTACATGTACTTATGGCTAAAGCTAATGTAAATTCTAGCTGGGGTTGTTGTGCTAAAACTGCCCTCATCTTGCTAGATTTATCATGCTAACTTATGTTAGCATGCTAACACGCTAAGGTTAGCCGAGTCTAGGTGTAGCATGCTAATCCCACTGTTTACTAGCTGTTTTTTTGTAAAGGCTAACATCTAGCAAACACTAATATTGGTGTGTTAACAGCAGTGTTAGTAGGCAGCATAGCCATTAGCATTATGTCAGTGTTATTAGCTAGTAAACTTGTTAGCTGCAGCGCTAGATGAGTTTCCAGTGTGTTAATAACAGAAGTTCCCTTCAGGAGTTCATGGAAAAGGAAAATAATTGTCTATAATTTAAAAACCAGACGAATCCTTTGTGTCGTTTCAGTGGTTTGGCGATCTGGTGACGCCGGTGTGGTGGGAGGACGTCTGGCTGAAGGAAGGCTTCGCGCATTTCTTCGAGTACGTCGGCACAGATTTCCTCTTCCCAAAGTGGAACATGGTGAGTGGAGCAAAACTCTTCTGTCCAACATCAGCCTGGATCTTCAGGGCTAGAATCAGACTTTCTGTCTGATTCTAGACTTTCTGTCTAGAATCAGACTTTCAGCTGCCCGGAATCAGCTGATAAGCTAATAAGCTGATTCCTGCAGCTGATAAGCCTCCTCAGTCCAGTCAGTAGTGCAGGTAAGTAACTGGACCAAGTCCAGAACCCTGAGGAACACCATAGATGATGAATGTTTAGGGTGTAACTTCATGAGGATTTTCCAAAGTGTTTTGAATTCAAGAAACGGAAAAGATGAGATTTTTACCTGAAAGTATCAGATCGTCTGAACCGCCGCACCTCCATCTCTGTCGCCGCGGAGTGATAATTAAAGTGCTGCTGTGAGGCCCGGGGAGCGATCTGCTACCCAAACCAGTCTAAACGGCTCCGTGTTGGAGGAGGAGGAGAACAGGTGGAGAGGAGGAGTGATGGAGGATCAGCAGACGGTTTAAAGTTCACCAGCTGCTGCTGAACGCAGCGCCGACCCGACATCTGTGTCTTTGTACTGGCTCAGTTTGGGTCCATCTGGTCATTATGAAGCAGCTGAACTCCCGTTTTCGCCTCTCCAGGTGATATAAAGTCTCAGTTAATCAGAGCTGATGTCTCATTTAGTCCGACTCTCTGCTCTGTTCCTCAGTCGTTCCAGTTTCATCCAAATGTGCAGTTTAACTGATGATCTAATTGTGAGGCTCGTGGTGGAAGCCGTCCAGTGTGTGTTTGCCTTCGCTGGGTTTGTGCCGATGTGCATAACGAAGGCCGTAATCAGATCCATCGCCTGTTTAAACATCTACAAAATCCAGGAATTAGTCAGATCCGACTGTCCCTTTGGTCCTGAAAGGATTCATTGAAACTAATTTATCTCAGACAAACACGGTTGGTTTCTGCTCAAATCAAAGCTTCGGAAAAATACAGGCTTTGATTCACAGAATAACCATGGCAACTGACTATTAGAGGGAAACATCGAATTTACTTTGTAGGAAAATTTATAAAAACCCTCATTTAAGGAGCGATTTACCAAGAAATGGTAAAAGGACGCAGCGATGAACCCGGGTGGTGGAAATAACAGATCAGGAAACGATCAGCAGAGAAACAGTCGGATGTTTTATCAGCTCTGGGTTGAAATTTGAGTCACAAAAAACAAAAAAATCTGCTGGAGTTTCTGTTTTCCTGCTGGTTTGAAACTGAGATGTTGGTTCAGTGAAGTTTTCTCAATGCTATTTCACTTCTTCTGTTGCATCTCAGCATTTTATACATAAACAACAAAAACTAAATAAAGTGATAATCAAAATAGTCCAACATCAACATTAAAGGACTGGAAAGAAGCATGTTCTTAGTTAAACCTACTCTTTGTCCCTTTGTTCCTGTTTTCATTAGATGCATATTTTCAGTCAAGAGAAAATAAAAAACGTAAATAAGTGAAGAGACGAAACGTTTTGATTTAAGCGGCAGGTCACGTCTCATTCAGGCTTATTCACATCAGGAATTACACAGATCCACCTCAAACCAGGAATTAGACTCATCCCTGTCGATGCTGCTGATCTATAAAAGCCTCTCTTGTTCTTCGTCTTCCTCACGATCCAAAGCTGCACGCATCAGCATTTCTTTACACAATGGATGATCATTTTAAACCTCGGTAAACACTGTAATCCATAAATTAGACAGAGCCGCCTCTGTCTAGATTTAGCCTGATCCCCGGGGTAAAGCTGGACATGTTGGCGGAAATCAATTAAAAACGTGAAGGAAGAAAAGAAGAACTGGCAGAAAATAAAGGCTGAGAGGAAGGATTAAAATATCATCTAAACTTTGGGTGGAATTAGAAAATAAAAGATCAAACAAAACACTTTAAATGTATAAAACTTTAGAAGTCACAACAAAACAAAAGGATAATAACAGATTAACTCCTAATCATCAAATTAAACCTTTAATTTCCAGATAAATTGGTTTACATGAATAAGAACTTGTTGATTTCTTTTAATGTAAAAATCAAAGAAAATCTTGAAATCCGATTAAAGCTTTTCATTTAAAATCAGAGCTTGTTACTTTTTGCTTTAAGTGAGCCACCCGTCAGATTAGTCTCATAACTTTCAATAATATGAATTCAATAGAGGACGACCTCTGACCTCTGCAAGGAGCCAATGAGCAAAAGCGAATTAAAAATCAACCAATCATGAAGAATTATTCCCTCCTAATGTTGAAAATTTACCCAGATTATCTCATATTTAGCTGCTCTAAGACGTTTTGGAACCAGAACATAAACCCTCCTGGGTTTACTTTGACTAAACCATTTGCATCTGAAGTGGGCAGGAGAGATTGTGGAGATTAAAAAGCGATAAATAAAGGTTACACAGCATATCTTAAATATGTTGTTAGAGTTTAGCTTTCGGACAGTTTGGACGGTTGCTTTGTTCGGTTTCGTTGAGGATGTTGGCGCCTGCAGCCCGTCTCTCCATCGCTCCCAGTAGAAACCGTCAAACGTCCCGACCCGTTCGGTTCTCCGTTGTGTCTCCAGGAGAAGCAGCGGTTCCTGACTGACGTCCTCCACGAGGTGATGCTGCTGGATGGGCTCAGCTCCTCCCATCCCATCTCTCAGGAAGTGGAGCAGGCGACGGACATCGACCGCGTCTTCGACTGGATCGCCTACAAGAAGGTAGACGAGCGATTCCAACTTTTCTGCAGAACTTCATCGGTTTTTTCCAAACCCAACATCAAAATGCATTAACTTCTCATCACATCAGTCGGTTTCCCTCAAAACCAGGAAGTTCTGGTCCAGTGAAACCGTTTGGGCCGTGAAACCAACCTCTACATCTGGAAGCTGGTTTGATCGGAACCGGCCACAATAAAACCAGAACCAAGGTTTTCATTTGGTCATTGACAGATTCTGATCGTGTTTGAAACCAAAACAAACTGCAGCAGATCTCAGCGGACGAAGACGGGCTGCAAGTCGCCCACAGGGTCCGTTCACGCCCCACCTGCTCACGCCGCTTTAATCAACTCCAGTCCGTTTGCCTAGAAAGTCCGGTCCGGTTGGTGAGGTGTGAATGCTAAGCTAACTCTAGTTCTGCTCATTGACTCCCCCTGCTGTTCCTGTGCGCTGTCTGCAGGGGGCGGCGCTGATCCGGATGCTGGCGAACGTGATGGGGCAGCCGCTGTTCCAGAAGGGACTCAACGTAAGGCCAGATCTCCTCCTGCAGGTTTTAATGTGTGAACCGACAGCCGGCTGGTGGCTTTGAAGTGTTCTTAAGAGATTTGTCACCCAGTCAAGTTGAAGGCTTCAGACAGACGATCTGAGCAGCGACGGCGTCGGCAATAAGCCATATTTTAGAAACACTCTTACCGCTAAGAGCTTATGGTAATTGTAGGGTTCTGCTGCGGAGGCAGTTTGTCTCCGTGCAACAAGCACTTTGGTTTGAGTTAAAGCACTTTTAGATGTTTCTCCTTCTCTCTGAAAGAAGCTTAAGCAGATTGAAGGAGGACATCGTGTGTTTCAGTCTGTAAGATGAGGCTTCTCTGAGTTTGGAGACCTCCACCCACAGGGTTTGAAAACATTTCTGCTTCCACTTATGCCAGAGATTTGAGGAATTACCTTCTGAATTAAAATTCATCTTTGATGTAGATTTATGGCACAATAAAGCCTGATTCCCTGTGGTCAACGCATTTATGGAGAAGACTTTTGAGATTTTTGCAAATCAAAAATTAAAGTAAACGTTTTGAAAACAGTCAGTTATGTATCTGAATTCGCCTCACACAGAGTACCAAAAGAATGCACTCCAAGATGTGAAAAGTCCCCCTCTTTGCTTTTGCTGCTCCACTTTGAATCTGCCTGGTCGTCTGGTTGGAAAGATGCTGGAGTAGGGGATAATATCACTACACACGGTTTGAACGTCCTGCTTCTCTCTCTGCTCTGCATCCATGAAAACTCATTTTTTAAAGACCAAAGCAAAGACTCTGTATGTTTTAATGATTCATATTTCCTTCCAAAGAACACTGCAAACACTTCTTTCTTTCTCTCCTTCTTTCTTTCTTTCTTTCTTTCCTTCTTTCTTTCTTTCTTTCTTTCTTTCTTTCTTTCTTTCTTTCTTTCTTTCTTCCTTCCTTTCTTCCTTTCTTCCTTCCTTTCTTTCTTTCTTTGTTTTTGTCTTTCTGGATAAAAAAAAAAAAACATGAAAGGCTCTGAAAATAAGCTGCTGATTCTGCAGCAGTCGCACATTAATAAGTAAATCCTCAGTAAAAAGATCACATTCCTGCGATGATGTTTTTATTTTCTTTACTGAGTTCAAAGACAGAATCAGCCGGTGGCTGAAAAATGGATCAAAGAGGAAGCTGGGAGGAGTTTAGTGACAGAAATAACTTTTAGAGAAGTTTGATTTTCCAACAGATAAATATCCAAAGAATGCTCAGCCACAGCAGCCATAATTGGAGACCCTTGAGTATCATCTGTGCATCAGCTCACTTCATTATGGACGAACTTCGGCCAATAAAATGGAGGCCAGCCGGTACGCTTACATTTATTTTACAGCCAGAAATAGTTTTTTTTTAATCCATAAAACTGGACTCAGATCACAGGGAAGTTCTGTAAAATATTATTTAATGCACCCTGAAGACTGTTGCTTATTTTTATTTGCTCTAAATAAACAAAAAAAATGCTTTGTTCATCTTCACACAGAGTAAACGCTGCGTCCTGATTCTCCGGGAGAAATTTAGGTGACCCAGAACTTTCAGGAAAGCAGGTTAGATATAAACGCTGCTGGTTCCCAGGCATGAAGCTCCTGAGTCTGTAAAAAGTGAAGCAATAAGACAATAAAAACAAACAACAGAGGCTTTTTACAGCGCCGTTTAGTCTGAAGAGGCGTCACAGAGTACCAGGAAACAACCTTTCAATTTAGGTCACAGAATGAATTAAAGCCACTTTATGGACTGAACAAAATTATTTTATAAATCCTACGGAAATATTTCAGGTGATCAAAACCAGGGTGAATATTAAATACAATTTTCCACTAATTAAGGAAGAAAAGCTATAAAAATCCAACTAATTTAACGTTGAGTTTGGTCCACTCTGCTTTAAGAGAAATGGAGGCTGGAAAAATAAGATCTTTACTTGAAAAATGGGAAAATTAAATAAACACAGAGGCAGGAACTGTGTTGCGTTAACTTTTCAGTACTTTTTAATACTGAAAAGTTAACACTAAAGCTTTACCATTAGCATTAGTTCCCCTAGCGCTACAGCGTTAGCATTAGCATTTAGCGAAACTAACTTTTTGGTACTAAAATGTTAGTATTTCTTGGTACTAAAGTTAGTTGCACTAACCTTAAAGCATTACTATAGCCATTAGTTCCGCTGGGAAAGAGCATCAGCAGTGTTAGCATTAGCATCTAGCAGAAGCTATTGCTAAAGTGCTAACTTCAATTCAGCCTACATCTGCTCTTCAACCACTACAACCTTAAAGCACCAACTTAATTTCCATGCATGTTCTATAACGCCCTCAGATCTTGTTTCTACTGTTTGTGTTTTATTTTTTTCTGTATGTTTGAAATGAAGCAGAAAAAAGAGACAGGAAATGAAACTGCTGTCTTCACCCACTTCAAAATAAGAGCATGAAGGGAAACGGCTAACTCGTAACTGTCGAAAACCAAAACTTATTCAACTGAAAGTTTCCAAAACAGCTAATTAGAACATTAGATTTAATTTTGGGGTAATTGTTTTCAGAGTTAGCTAAAGAGCTAAACAAGAAAAGCTAGTTCTGCTATTAGCGGATTAGCGGAAGTGTGCAAACACATATTAGCACATGGTGCAAAATGGTTGAGAAGAGCTTTAAAAATGACACCAAAATCACCCAAAAAGAACAAAAAACGTGCAAAACATCATCAAATCTATCCAATAGAAACAAAAAGGAGGAAAACGTACAAAATTCTTCTGTTCTGACATACATCCCTTTATTCAGTTATTTCCTTACCTTTAATGGGCAGCAGGGATGTTTCGTCCTCTGGGCGCGCCGTCCATCAGCAGCAGGTGATGTTGGGATGCTGAGCGCGAATCAACCTGTCGATACTCTGAGGCGCCGTCTGAAGACGGGAGGAAAGTGGCAGCTGAAGTGTTTGCTGTGTTGACAGAGATCCTTCAGAAAGGAAAACGAGACCTCATTAACAGACTGTGAAGCTGTAACTGCTCCACCATGAATCTGCCACCTTTATTCTCACATTCGCTGCAGACAGATTCTCCTAATGAGATTCCTGCAGCCCATATTTATCACCGGCTGCTTGTTTGCCTTTAAATCTGTGTTGGACCGGCGCTGCGCTCTGTACATCTGTTCCTGTCAGTAAAGGTGTCGGAGTCGAACTCATTTACATCCAGCGAGCTGTTACCACCTCATCCGGGTTCTGGTCCGCTTACGGAACCCCGAGCAGCTCAGGACCGGTCCCGGTTCTGCCGCGTCTCCTGCCACTTCCTGCCTGTATGTTTGTGGGATCATGAACTCATCCGAGCCTCTCACTTCGCTAAGCTTTCACAATCCTCTGAGTGACAACGAGCGAGAAACGCAAACCTCCCGGCTGCGAGGCGCGCTCCCAGCCCAGAGCTCTTAAAACTCCTCAGCACCGCCAGGCGCGCCCAGACACCCAGATTAAAAATTAAACTCTTCTGTTCTGACATGTTTCCATCTAAAAGCTTTTCACTGTGCGGCAGAAACGTAGGAATCCACTCAGATACCTGCTACCATTTACACTTTCTTTCAAATAACACAACCGCAGGAGAGCTGCGTATATTTCCCATCTGCTCTTCATCTTCGGGTAACGAAGGTGACGGATCCGTGCCATGATAAATTCCAATTTATTAAAATAAAACCTTCCCCTGGGAGGTGAAGGTTTTATTGTCAGGACTGGGAGAAAGTTTTTCAAAAGCTGTATTTGTGTTTGTGTACAGCAACACAGTTACCAAAAACAAACCGTTCTTATCGTCGCTTTTACTGTTATCACAACAGTAACACAAAATATTGTGATAAAAATCGAAGCTCATAATGTTGATATTTGTATTAATTAGCTGAAATTGGAGCTCTATGATTACCTGACGGAATAGAGGATTTTAGTGAACAACATGTAATATACCGTAATACGTGTCACAGTGGAAGCCATGTTGGCTTTAGCGCAAAAGCTACATTCATCAAAGAAAATGTTCAATCTTAAGTTTCAGGGTTCCGGATTTTCCTTATTTATTGTTTAAAAATAAGTAAATAAGTAGTTGCCCAGACTGTGTTTCTAATTTATTTACTTTGGTTCGAATATTTTTTTTTTGTGGGAATAAAAGGAAACATTTTAAATTATCGGAACTATTATTATTGAAGTTGTTTTTTGAGAGCAGTCCACATTTTGTCCCGCCACAGTTTGTTGAAAGCGCTATTCGACTGAAAGTTCTTCAGGAGCGTGCATCTTGCTCTTCTGAGGATCTTTGATGTGGGAGGAGTTTGTGTCCAAATACAGGGACCGCTTCCTCCTGCGTTGCTAGGCTTCTGTTTTTAAATATTTTCACTGAAAAGGATGAAATGAGTGACAGAAAATCCTCAGTGAGATTTTAAGCTCCGTTATTACTAGCTTGCTAGTAGTTTAGCGCTTTCACTGTTGCTAGGCGACAACATTAGCCAACGTAAAATCGGGAGTAGACGCTCTGCTGCCCCCAACAGGACAGTTGTGGAAAAACCTGGCACTTTTTGCACGTGGTTTTACCCTAAATTTACCTTCATCTGGCCAGCAGAGGGTGCTGTAATCGCTAGCATGTTCTGCTCAGCAGTTCATGATGGAGGAAGCAGCAGACTTCATTCACTAACTGCTTTGTTCACAGTTCATTTTGATGCGGCAGAAATGAGACGCTCCTTGTTTTGGTTGTGTTGTACAAATCCAAGCAGCGCGTGGGAGATTATTAAAACTGGCAGCGCTTTGTTTCGCTCTGCAGCTCAATGGAAGAGCCTGCAGACGGTGAACAAAGCAGATTTCCTCTAACAGTGAAGTCATAATACATGAGCTCTGCTGCTGCTTGTGACTTTAACTCGCTCACAGCTTCACAGCAGAGACTTGTTTGGGAGGCGTCAGCCGCATGAAGATGTCCTGGAATACAGCAGCAGCGGTGACAGCCGAGCAAGAGCCAACTTTGATCGTCTGGGAAAAAATAAGCATGAGGAAGAAGTAAATTAGGAAGACTCCCAGGACTTAAAAGTTCCTCTGCTGCCTGGAGTAAGAAAATTAATCTGCTGTTGTAGTTTTGCTTTAGTTCATTGGGACTCATTAATTAAACTTAAAAGTTTTGGATTAGCCAAAGAAAAGGAATCAGCTGTTTAATCTGGTTCAACTGCTGTTATGCTTAGGAGAAATATTAAAATTTACATTTACAGCTCATACTGGACTCTGCAGAAATGTTGGTTAAAATCTCTTTATACCTTGAAAGGTGTTAATATTTGAGTCGGTTTCTAATCAGATCTTATTTATATTTATTTACATCAGGTTTTTGTGACGTAAACAACAAAAAATGAGAGAGTTTAAACATAACTCCCTGTGTGTTTTATCAGGATAGGCATAAATAAAAACAATTAGTTGAGATTAAGGCGAGACAAATTTATTTAAAGGCCTAAATTAGCTCTTTTTCCAAATATTTCCTGTGAAATTTATAAATAAACTTTAAATACTACATTTTCAAAGGTTGAAAATATAAAAATGTTGCCTGGTAGGACAGATCATAAAAAAATTAAACATCTTTTCCTTTAAGCACATTTTTTCCCTTAATGTGTAAATATGGTATTAGAATAAAGGATACTTGAAAAAAATGGACTAAAATAAAAAATATGTGTAATTTACATGTAAAAGTGCTATATGAATATAAAAAATAAGCATAAGGATAAGTACTGCTAAAGAATAACAGCTAGTTAAATGTGATAAATTAAGCGTAAGGACAAACTGTCCAGGTCTGTATTTTCAACATACCCTGATGCAGTTTATCAAGCACATTGGGGGTCTGTTGTTATAGTCAGGGGAAACTTCACTTAAACCTGATCATCAGAGAGTTGAATTTTGACAATTGAGATTAAAATAATGTTTGCTTCTCAAGGACTCGAGTTGAGTTGGACTTGTCCCGTAAACCTTTAAGGAATTGCCTCTGAAGGCCTTAGATCTGTCTTGAACCTGTGTTTCAAACACGAGACGTGTGTTGGACTTGTCCTTCAAAGACTTTGACCTTGACTTGGTTTGTCCTGTAAAGAATTAGGAGATGACATGGAATTGTCCCTCAAAGACTTTAGATTGGTCTTGAACTTGAATCAAAGCTGTACAACTTACCTTGGACTTGTCCCGAAAGACTTAAGTCTCCACTAGAACTTAGATCTCCAATACTTGAGAGTTGACTTGGTCTGCCCCCTCACAGAATCAAGACCTGACTTGGAGTTGCTCCTCAAAGACTTATTAATTCACATGGACTTGCCCCTCATTAGATTTGACTCGGTCTTACCCCTCAAGGACTCAAAGACCCTTGTCAACTTCTGACACTTCCTTGTTGGGAGTTGACAAGAAATTGACGCTCAAGCCCCTGAGATTTGTCTTAAGCTTGTGTCTCAAAGCCTCTAGATTTTGACTTATCCCTGAAAGACTTGACTGGAGAAATATTTTTGACTTGCCCCTTACGTAATCGAGAGGCCTTCCTCTCAAAGACTTATGAACGTCTCTGAAATCTCTGAATAAGTGGTTCTGGTCACGGTGAGAGTCCAGTAAGGACGTTGTAACTGTAGTTAAATGTGTGAAACGTCAGACTCAAAGCATTTGTGGTCTTAGAGACCTTGCCATCATACGTCTCTATGTCTTTCTTTGACTTTGTTTCAGGATTATCTCCTGAGTCACATGTACAGCAACGCAGCCAGAGACGACCTTTGGAGCAAACTAACTCAGGTACGTGTGTTTGGTTTTAAGCCATCCATGTTTCTTTTCTTTATTCGGACTTGACGCTTTAGGACACACTAGCCTCAGCAGGAATGGAGAGCAGGCTGACTCACTGAAGTTGGTAATTATTGAGTAATTCTAACGAAGGCCAGGGAGATGCTCGCTAAGACTGACTTGATGAGATGGAAAAAGTTTGTTGCCTTGGTAACCAGAGTGAGTTGTTTTCTCAACAAGAAGTTTTTAATGTGATCACCATCGATTTGTTTTTTATATACTGAAAATCTGTGATTAACAGGCAGCCAATTAGACGTCTAATTTACCTGACGGTCACTCATCTTCCTCTAACCAGGCCTCTGTACCTTCACCAGCTTGCTGCGTTTGTTTCTGTCTAAAGGCCATGCGCTCAGAAGGGCGGGACATTGACATCGGAGAGATGATGGACAGATGGACCCTACAAATGGGTTACCCTGTCGTCACCATCAGCAAGAACCAATCGGAGCAGCTGCCAACCCATTACATCACCGTCACCCAGGAGCACTTCCTGTACGGAGAGGAAGTCAGAAACAACCTCAGGTAGCAACAAAGTCCAAGACAAATGGTTTATTAGACCTTTTTCTTGTGTATTTTTATCATCAGATGGTGAGTTTTGTACATGGAAATGTATTTTCTTGCCTTGAAACAAAATGTAAAACGGGGTTTTGCTTCACCGGGTCCCAATGATTTCAGGGTTTTTACAATTTTTCCAAAATTAAAACAATCGCAATTTAAATTATCAATCCCTGCAAATTAGAAAAAGATAACTTAATAAAAGCTTTTATTTAACTGACTTTAGCTGAAGCAGGTTTTAAATACGCCTTTATCCAGTTAAAAATCTGCTAATCTACTCTGACTTCTGTCTCCAGGGCTTTTACTGTAGTTCATCGGTCTTCAGCTCTAAGCAACATTAAAAGTTATCATCAGCAGTGATTAAAAGTTGGGTTTCAAGCCAAACTTTTGTTCTGTAAATATAAATTTCTCAGCTTTAACTTTAGACTAACAAAAATTCAGAGATCCCAGTCTTGACTTGGACTCGTGGGCTGAGACTCGAGTCTTCCTACCAGTTTTATCCGACATTACAATGAAAGGAAGCCGGTTTGGTAGCGACAAGCTGCAGCTGCTGCGAGTTTTACTGCGAAATGGTGAGCTTGATTATTAACCAGGGACATTGGTGGATTATTATGGGATGTTAATGTCTGGTAACAATCTGTTCATGACTTAGTGTGATGTATAATAGTCATTACAAAGACTGGAAAGCAGAAAATCAACATTAACTGTTTTCATCTTTTAGTTTTTCTTAGAAAATAAATGCCGGCTCTTGTTTCTAACGTGGTAAATAATAATTTTTAGCACGTGAATGAAATCCTTAGGGATTAAAAGATAACTCTTAGTAAATAGTAACAGATAATTATCAAATCTTCATGCAATAATTTGTCCTAAAATCAGTTTAAGCTTCATTTCTTCTGAGTGAAACATGCAGGAAAGTGTTAGTGATGTAAATTCATGACTCATCTGCTCTGTTTTAGGATGATCTTAAAATTTTGTGACGCATTCAGCACTAAATTTGTTAATTTGCAATCACGCAGCATTTCCCCCTTTGCCCACTTTTCCTCACCTCCTTTACTACTTTTGCATCATTCATATTTTATTCCCATGATGTTTTATTCACATCTTTGACAATCTTTGGAATTTATTCTCTTCTGCATTTTATCGACCCACTTTCTCCTCCATTAATACTTCAGCAGTCCTCCTTACCTGTTGTTCACTCCTTCTTCTTCTTTCCTTTTTTCTTCCCGTAAGGCAGTTTACAGTCGCTCCGTCCCGCCCGGCTTCTCGCTGGAAGTTTCCTTTCCTCTGTCGTCTTTTCATCTGAGCCCTTTGTGTCTCGGTTGGCTGTTGAATTGAAGCCGTCCGTTTCAGGTTTTCCTGATTTTCCTCTCTTTGAGTCTCTGAAACTCGCTCGGCGATCCCAGAGTGTTCACCCGCCCTTTGGTAAACAAACAGCAACGTTTTGAGCTGCGTTCAGAAACGTGTTTCCTTTATTAAACCTCTTATGGACGAGGTTTGGTTGTGAATACAGCCAAGGTGGTGTATGAATCTCACAAACTCTGGCTGATGCCAATTCCTCTCATTCTAAGGATGCTATTGGAGGTGCTTTGATACCACCTAGTGGTCAGAGTGTGAACTACACCTAGTTTATGGAAGCAGAACTGACCAGAGCACCAGTTTGGCTGATAAACTCAGAAAATAGTCTTAACCTTGGTGTAGATTGTGCAATAACATATATACATATATACTCAATATTATGTTTAATTTTGGGTTTGATGCTTTTTAGCGACTATAAGCAACTGAGGAATGGAAACAAATAATGCTAGTTTTAGTGCTCTAGTGGATTCCTGCCTATTTGCAGATTTTTCTCCAAATTAGTTGTAGAATTATTTCAAATATTTGAAAGAAAGTACCGTTTCAGAAGCTGAAATATCTTGGGGCAACGCTACTTGACACGCTATTGGCTGGTGTTTGCAAAGCAGCCAATCCAGAAGTGGCGTTTATTTTCCTTGCTCCTGATTGGCTGTAGTGTGAGAATGGAAATAAGGAATGGTAAGCTGTAATTAAAACAATGTAGTGATGAAAATGACAATTATTGTTCAAAAAAATATTCTAGTTTTATAAATATGGCTAAGTGCCTAGTGGTGCTAATTAGCATCATACCTACATTAATTCAATGTGTTCATCTTTTTCTGCGTCATATTAAATCCAGGCTGAAATCAGACGTAACTGTTGATGTTTTGTTGCGCCTCTTTTATTTTGGAGGTTAAATGAAGCCTTTATTTGCAGCTCTCAGGTTTATAGTCCAATAAATACTGAAACTGTTTCTGCTAAGAACATTATGGCTGCGGAGGAAGAGCGAGAACAGCTTTCTGCGTTTTTGTTGGATGTGTCCAAGGCTTTAGAAACTGTTAAACAGGCTGTTATCTGTGGAGTTTAATGAGCTTCTCCTTCTTCTCCTTGCTTTAAATCACACAAGGCTTTATTCTTTGGACGTTTGTTGCCGATGATTATAGTCCCAGTCAAAGTCCCGTCTCTGCGTAAAGACTCAGAATCAGGCCATATGCAGTTTACTTGCTGTGTGTATTTTTCATGATGTTCATTCATCAAAGCAGCTTTGAAAGTTGCTGCAGAAGAGAAACGGCTGGAAACATGAAGCAAAGCGGAGATTTAGTTCAGATGATTATAGGAAAGTTCATCCAGTTCAAACAGTGAAAGGGGGAAACGGTCAACTAGCATCGTTGCTAAAGGTTTCCGATCTGCAGTCTCATGCTGCTGGAGATGTGAATTTTCTTACATTTCATCAGTTACTAATAAGCATGAGATGGTTAAATACGTTTTCACGTTCACTCATATCTTTCTGCTTCCTAAAGAAACCAGATGTAAAAACTGAGGCTCGTTTTGGTCTAAAACACAGAAAACTCCTTAAGATCCGCGATCAAAATGTGTTTTATATTGAGAGATCGAAACAAAGATGGCTGACCATCAACCCATTTTCGTTTTAACATTATCCAAGCTTCAAAAGCTTCCTGATGTTGTTGTTTTTTTTTTACAAACGAGACAAAAACAAGAGACAATCTTCTTCGTTTGCCTGGACATTTGGACTTCATTCAGTTGGACTTTCTGAGAAAGTGATGGCAGAAAAAAATAATTAAAAATTCAACAAGTGATTCATCTCTTTTACAGTTTTCACCCTGAGAAGTCTGGAAGGTTGATACAACATCAGCAGATCTTTAATCTAGTCAGTGACTCATAACCTAACAACAGTATTTTAAAGTGTATTCTCTGGTGGATTTTTTTAGGCAGACCTGTGAAGACGCTGTTGCAGTAATCAGTGTGTTGAAAGATAAAGTTGGATGAGTTTCTCTAGATTTTGCTGGAAAATTCATCCTCTAATCCTGTAAAATGTTCTTCAGGCGATAAAAGGCTGATTTTGTAAATGTCTTTATGTGATTATTTAGGTGAAATCCTGAAGGAAAACATCTACCAGTTCATGACTTTTATCTGAAACAAACTTTGGTGACCCAGCAGGACAATGACTCAAGTGAAGGTCTAGTCAAAGTATGGACATAAGTCAAACTGAAAGGCTGTGCCTCATGCTCCACTGTGGCTAAATTAAACTTGTTCAGTAAAGAAAATGTCTTTCTCAGTCTTGACGTCGGTCTGTGCCGGTGGAGGGACGGCCGGTTACCAGGTTTAGGGGTCACTTACTTTTGCACATGGAGTCGAGTTGTTTTGGACTTTTTTAGCTCAAAAATTAAATCGTGTGGAAACTGCAACCAGGTTATTTTTGTCTGTTAAAAAAATTACCTTCTGAATAAATCTGTAATTGAGCAATTAGTTTTTCGCAGCAGCGTATCTGTAGGCGTAATCGCCGTCACAGCCGGTACGAACACGCGCTGGCGCGTCGCTTCCGCTCACCTTGGCTGTTAAAAAAAACCACATTCACAAGCAGTTAAAAGACTCCCAGCCTGTTTACATTTCATTCAGCATTTCCATTTTTGTTCCTGTTTCCCTCTGGGACGTTCCCGTAGAGACACCTTTCAGTTTAAAATGGCTAAGCTGTTTATAAATAGACATTATAAACATAAATTGAGTGGGGAATTATTCATAACTGTCCTGTTTAGCATTAAACCTCCTAAAATCAACACAGACGCTCATTCTGTTACCTGTCAGCTGATGTGTCTGCAGTCTGAGACGAGCTCTAAAGGGGCCATTATGAGTTTTCCAGGCTCAGAGCCATTTTATAACACAAACAAGTAACTGTGTTACCACATGTTACACATATGACTTTGTAATTATCGCCTTGAAATTGGGCCTCCGTCTCTTTAAGAGCTCCTGCTCTTTCTGAAGCTCCGCCTTCAGGAAGTCGTCCCATCAGGGCTCCTCTATTAACCCTTTAACATTTTTACCAGCCTTGTTCTGAGCAGCAGCTCCTATAACGAGCTCAGCAGATCCATCAGGTGTTTGCTGATTGCTGCTGGCTAGTCTGAAGGTGCCGAAAGGAGGCGGAGCTGTGCCTCAAAGGCGGAGCTAGGTCTACCCAGATGTTTTGTAACACTCCAGGTTTGTGTCTGATGAGGGAAAGACATTAAAACTTGATATAAAGCTTTAAAAAGTCGATTTTACACGATTCTGCCCCTTTAAAATTGCTTGATTTTAACAGAGTCTCATAATCTGACGAATGGTTTTCTAACCCTGTACAAACTTTCTAATCCATTCATTAATTTTCTCAGATTTATTGCTTTTTCAGATATTTTTGTCGGCTTCGTGTCGTCAGAAAGGTTCTGGTTCTTCATTTTTTGTAACCAGGCCTGGGTCTGACGAGTGAAATCACCCATTATTTCTGCCTAACATTAAAATTTGTTCACATCAAACTAGGAGCAGGCGATACGGACGTAAAGCTTTTACCACGATATTTTTTTGTTAGTGTTGAAATCACGATAAAAGTGACGATTTTAGTTGCTACTTTTTTACGTAGCTGTATGGCTGGCACTAAATAGCACAGTAATTATATGCCAACAGACACAAATAAATTAAAATTTATTGGACAAACTGGAAAAAACTGTAAAAAAAAAAACTGACAAGATGGACAGTTTGTTTTCTAACTTCATTAATATGAACTAATCTTATCGTGAATTATCTCACCCTTACTTTAAACTCCCATCCACTGGAAAAAAATCTACTTTTTTGCTGAAGTTTATTTTTTAATCTTTGATTTTAGTTTTCTAACATATAAACGAGGTCAATATGCATTTTAGCAGAGGATGAGGAGCAACAGGGGTTTCTGTTATCTGAAGAGTTTTGACTGTAAAAATATGCATTGATGGTTTCCTGCTGCTTTTCTTCTTATACATCCAGTTGGTTTCTGGCTTTGATGAATAAACTCTGAGGACGAGCGCGCTCATCAATATTAATAAACACATTCTGCTGTCCGTGCTGCTGACTGCGTGTGATTGAGTTCTCTTCATGTCAGTCGCTCTGATATAAATGTAGGATTAAATATTTGGCTGCTTGGGCCTCGTATCGATCCTCTGCTGCCTGCGGCGACAAGCGGCTGTGATAGGAACGTTTTTTTGGGTACAATAACGCTCACAGTGAACGCGCTCCGAACCACAAACACACATCTGTGTTTAACTGGTGTGAGCGAGTCAAGCTGATTGTATTCAGCCTCTAATTATCATCCAGTCTAATTAAAATCTAAATGAGTTTGATCAAAATGAGTTTAATTAAAATTTGTGGAACTGAGAAGATTCTAATGTTAACTGCTTTTCTGTTGGTGCCATTATTACTCGCATACAGTAACTGCTCAGAGTGAAAGACGGAGAGAAACAGCAGTTTGGTGATTTTTTTCTCACACAGCTGGTCTGCAGGTGCACAACAAACCCAACTAACACCAAAACGTCTGGAAAATGTCACTGAACTCAAAAGGATGAAAACAATTAACGTTGTGAAAGTGAAGTTGAAGTATTAGTGGAGCATAACTCCAAATACTTCACCAGTTTATAGTAAAATATATGTATAATTTTGGTAAACATTGTAGCCTGGGAAGCTAAAATATCTATACGCAATGCTACATGCAACGCAGCCAATCCAGAAGCAGCATTTATTTTCCTTGCTGCTGATTGGCTGGACACACAGCAGCAGAAATAAGGAACGATGTGAATGTTAGCTTCTGCCTATTGATGCGTAATGGTGTATTTGGTGTTTTAAATTATTAGTATTAGATGTTGAAGCTAAGTCCTTAGCTGAACCTCCAGAATCGAAAGTTTTATAACTCAAAACTTAAGTCTAGTTAAAAAAATGCCTGAACAAATACAGCAACTAAAACCTCATACAGAGTAACTGAATAAAACCAGAGAGAGTTAATTCATCAAACTAAAGAAATATGATTTGAGGACAAAATACTACAGTGCAAGTCTCCACACTCAGTGGCAGAATTAGGTGAACTATTGGTTAAAATTATTAAAAACTAACTCAAACTTGCCACAGATTAATTAATTTGTTGAAACTGTTTAGCTAGCTGCTGGCATTAAATAAACAACAGCTAAAGCTAGCCTGGGAGGCTAATTGTTGGCAAGTTCAGTAACAGTTTTAGATAAAAAATACAAGAAAATTAAGAAACGTTCTGATTTAGAGCTTCGTGTTTTAGTGAAACATTTATCCACTAAAATCACATTTTCAACCATTTGTAGAAACTAAAATTGTTTAAGTTTTTCACGGACTAATTTAGCAGCTAATTCTTCTGCGCTAAAGCTAGCTTTGTTAACCGACAGTGACAATCTGGCTCTATTCTTATTTTAAAAAGTTTCTGTTTTTAAAACAAAACAAATCCATCATAAAAGGAATTCAAGCTCCAACTCACGTCTGTAACTCTTTCAAGTCGCAGGCAAAACATTCAGCTTCTCCTATTTTCATAAACAGCCTCCAATATAATGGCCAAACCACCATGAGAGGCATTCAGGCAAAAATCCTCATAATGTTCCTTTGTTTTCATCTCTGTGGATCCAACATTAGAGAAAAGATTATTTTCTTCACGTACCAGCAGTCTGATTCACCTCCACAAAACACTTAGCATGAATGAATCTGTTCAGTTTGTGCTTTTTAGCAACAAAACAAAATGTTTTCATATCTTGTAGCTCTGCAACTTCAGTATATTCATATTTTTTGCAATGAGCAAAATAAATCAGTGCGTGATTGTAATATGAAATAAAGAAAATACATTATTTTTAAAACATTTTTACTTTAATTAAATAAAAACAATGTACCAGTTTTTCATCCGATTAACCTAATAATATAGTTATTAGTCAGTCATTCAGTCTGGAGGAATGTTAAGGTGATGATTCTGGGTCTAGATAGTGCATTATATTTTATATATTTATATATGCAGCTGTTGTGCTTATTATGCTACATTTTTTTTGTATTTCTCAGGCATTATTCTTTCTTTTCTCGTAGCTTAGTCACACACAGTTTACTCCTAAACTTCAATATGTACGCTGTTTTTGCCTCTTTTGGGACAGAAAATGTTCTTTGATTTAATGCTTTCACCCATTTTTCCATGAAATATTTAACTCTCAATGTATTGCACTTATTCACAATTTACTCTACAGTAAAATAGTGTAATAATGGTTTTAAATGAAGAAAAACACAAAAACTGAATTTGATCTTATAGCTTTAGTGAAAATAAAACACTGCAGATGTACATGAATAAAGCAGTTTGTATATTAAAAATAAAGCTTGAACAGTCTAGAGCACATTTTGAAAGAAATGGAGTATTTACCTTTGAGATCAGTTTAACTCACTCAACAGGTGAGAAGCATTTGGGTTTCAAGTGCTTCTAAAATAAATTAAAAAAAACAGCAACATCCAGCCATTTCCTTTGCAATAAGTAAATGTTTTTTTGGTGTCTGGAAAATGAGCCCTTTCAAAAACCTGCGGAATGTAGGCATTATATTACCTAGCAACCAAAGCTGAGTTTCAGAGTGCTACCTAGCAACCAAAGCTGAGTTTCAGAGTTCTACCTAGCAACCAAAGCTGAGGTCCAGCATGTTTGGTCAGGAGGTTTCCAAATTCAGTCCACAGTAAACGTTGTCCTGACTCATATTAACTCAGATTCTTCAGAGTTGTCGTCGATGGTGGTGGCTGTTGGCAGGAAAGATTTTCTGTAGCAGTCTGTGTTACTGCAAATCTGAAGAAGCCTCTGACTGAAGATGCTCTATGCACTGTACAATGGCTGCTGGAAAAGACAAGTGTTTTGTTGTTTACTTATCATCCAGAAACCTCTTCCTGCTTTCTCATTGGTTGTGCAGAAGGCTCCACTTCTGCTTTTCAAAGATGTACGGTTGTATAATTGCGCATCAATCTGCAGCTATTTTCACACGAGTGTAAACAAAATGATTTTGGGCATAAAATGTGATAAACATGTTTTGTGTCACCTTTGGATCCTGCTCAAAGAAGCATTTTAGATCACTTTTAAAGTTTATTTAACTTCCTAAAGGTGTGAAAATGCAAAGCTAGCTTTTCCCTGACAGAGACACTGGCCTCCAGTCAGTTTCTCCTGACTGATATCTGCTGCCTGTGCAGCCGTTAAACCCTCGCTCCGCCGCTGTGGCTGTCGCTCGCCTCATTTGCAGCTGACCGATGACCCTCGCTCTCCTAACAGGGACAATAAAACCCGATCCAATCCCGCTGACCGTCGCTAACATCCTTCTCCCCCTCTGCAGTTTACAGTGGCAGGTCCCATTGACCGTCGCCGTGGGAAACGCGTCCACTGTCTGCCTGGAGAGCCTCATCTGGATCAACAACAGGACAGGTACGGCGCCGCCAGAGACGCCGCCGAACGTCTCTGAAACTTTATTTCCACCTGTGTCTTAATTATCTTGTTGCTGGGAGATAACGAGCTGTTTCCTTGGGAGGATCTGTTAGCGGATCAAACCGGCTCAGCTTCTCTAATTAATTATCTGCTCGGCTCTGTACGTGTGAGCTGCGTCTTCCAGGGCTTTAAAGGTTCACAGGTGCAGCGTGTTGCACTGTTCTCAGGTTTGTAGGTGGAGGGAATAAACATCGTTACGGTTCCTGTAATTTGGCGTCTGCTTTTTATTCAAAAAAGAAAAATCCTGATTGCTTTTTATCCTTTCATGTGTGCACTGCTTCTGCTGTTCTTTTGAAAGGATTACTCTTTTGTTAACAGGTCCGCTTTCTGACGCAGAGATTTGATCAATCGTTTGTTCGCTCGGATTAATCTCCGTCGTAGGTCCCCTCTTTACTTTGACAAACAAAAAGCTTTGAGAATAAACCCCATTTTGTTTTTTTGTTTTTCTCTTTTCATCATTGTTTCTGCAGAACAAAACCCTCTGGGGGTTCTGTTTTAGTGAATAAAGCTCATTTTATTCCCGTTTTTGAACAAAATAATGTTTTGAGAATTGATCCTGAACTGCTTGGTGTTGGATTTTGGCTCCTGCTGGCTCCGTTCCCCACTAATAAAACACTTGTTTTGCTTTGTGAACGTGAAGCTCACTCCAGTTGTGTTATTAAAGCCTGACGAGGGTAATCTCCACGTCGCCGCTCTGGCACAAATCTGATGCCAGGAGAGCGAGCAGTTGGTTTAAATCCAAGAAGAAGAAGAAGAAGAAGAAGTGGGCCAACAGCTGCGTTCTGTTTTTATCACCTGGCTGTTTCTCAAAGTGGGAAACGTCTTACAAGCTGCTTTACTGAAGCTTCAAACCTAATTTCAGCAGGATGTGCTGGTTTCCTCCTGTGGCCCCGTGATGCTGCTGATCCACAAACCTACAAAATGTAACCGCTTCATCAGCTGGGCTCAGACTAGTTCCTGGAGAGGTTTGATGAAGATTAAGCTAAAATGGAAAACCTCTAAGTGCATAAACTAACCCATTATCCATTTTGCCACCTTTATTAAAGCAATTTTCCAGGCTAAAACGTTCTAAGGCAGAAAAACATCAGCGATGACTTCAAGAGAAGCAGCCAGTCAGTCTGGGAAGGTTTAAAACACTCAACACTGCAAAAATAAATAAATCTTACCAAGTATTTTTGGTGCCAATATCTTATTACTCTTAAAGTATGACAAAACAAACTTACAAGTAACGTTTCAGCTTGTTGTAAGTCAATAATTTCTTAAAATTAGTTAGAAGTGACATAATCTGCTACTTAAACAAGACATGTTTCCCATATTTTAAGTTAAAATGTCTTCACTACTTTATCAATATGAAGAAATTATTGACTTAAAACCAGCTGAAGAGTTAATTCTAAGTTTGTTTTGTCTTATTTCAGGTGTGATAAGATGTTGGCACCAAAATACTTGGTAGGATCTTGTGTTTTTGCAGAACTAACCCTGACAAAGTATCTGAAGGTTATTCACAACTGGAATACAAAGACATCTGCCAATCTTCCCAGGAATCGACGTTCTTGCAAGTTCAGCCCAGAGAATTGACCAAAAACCCAAGAGCTCCACCTCAGGATTTAGTTAGCAGGTCAGAGGTGAAAGTTCATCAAAGGACAGTTGGGAAATGACTGAATATGCATGACCTGTTTGAAAAGGTTGAAGGAGACGCCAATAACCAACTAAAATGTACATCAAGATATCATCAGCATACTGCGTGATAATCACTTTAAGGGTTTAGTTTACAGCTCTAATAAAAATTTTTGTTTACCTCAGAAAGCCACAGGATTGGTCAGATGGATGACAGCACCTGGCTGCTGGGAAACATCAACCAGACCGGCTACTTCCGCGTGAACTATGACCTCCAGAACTGGAAACTGCTCATTCAGCAACTGCACAACAATCCTCAGGTAAACCTTCTCTGTTTGTCTGCATTGATTTTTCTGAATTGTTTCCAAATCCGATCACCAAATCGACTCATTTCCTGCTGTTTTTTCTCCTTTCCAGATCATTTCTGTTGGAAACAGAGCGGGTCTCATCGACGACGCCTTCAACCTGGCCAGGTGAGTCATGTGACCTCAACCAGGTGGAAGACCGAGTCGGTCAAAGTACAAGCAGTCTTGATAAGTGTTATTGATCTATCTTATAGCTGAAAGACTTTTTGTAGTTTTGCCTCACCTTGGAACTAATCTTTTCAAGTTTTACCAAAAGATCTACACTTTTATTTGGCAGCGTCGTTTATCTTTCTGACCCCCTGCTACTCAGCTTTACTTGGTTCTTGAGTCTCGGCTGACTACTGCTTGGTTTTGTTGTTGCCACTTACAAACGTTGGTATTGGACGGATGTTTCTCCTCATTTGTCCATTTTATTGTGCTGATCGGATTTCTGATTTCTCATCTTGTTTTGTTGAAATGCCACCAATCATATGAAGCAACTATACATTTGCAGATGACACCATTTTTAAAGTGTCACAGCTTTTTTATACACCAGATAAAGAAACGAAGGGTGACTGATGAGAAACTGTAAGAAAATAAAACTGTACACTGGTTACAGATTTAAAAACACAATTTAATGTCGGTGGGACTTGACGAAATTAATCACTTTTATTTGAAAACGATATATCCACAAAATAAACAACACTTTGAGTTAAAAAACTAATTTTGCTTGTAAACTATTTTATAAATAGACATAGGAACTTAAAAATAAAAATATTTATTGTTTTTAATCTGTAATTTTGATTATTCGACCTTCAGATTGGTTCAGTGTTTCAGGGAACCGTGGTCATTCATGGAACTTCTTTAGAAATGTAGATGCTAACATTAGCATTAGCAACATGTTTAGCATTGATGCCATTTTAGCCTTGAAAGGCTAACTCCCTTTATCACAACTTGAACACAACAACAGTCTTTTCCAGTGTCCAGTCAAATCGTTTAAAAGCAGAAATTAACCCCCAGTGGGACCACAGAATCAGCTCTGTGTTGTTTGTGGATGTCGGTTGTGCGTCAGATTTATAGACGTACCAGAAACAAATAAAAAGGTTCCGCCTTGGGACTTATGTTTAAAAAATAAAAAAATATATTGTGTTGACATTTTTAACACATTAAAAACAATGTAAATAATTAATCAAAATAAACATGTTAAATTCTTGCCCAACAATGTATATTTACATAATAATATTAGCTGTTTATTTCTCATAAATACAACAGGATTTTAGCTCCTTAGACTTAGCAACGTGTGAACAGCCAGCTTCTTCAGCAGGCTTTTCCATGACTTTATGGGCATAGAAACGTAACATTTCTCTATTAAAATACAGTTTTATTGGTGTGGCCTAAACCAGTTTTTTGACTCATTGGGTTCTCCTCAGCTGTAAACCATAATCATCAACGTTTCTCCGGAAATAACTGCTTGAAAAACATCAGGATGCCTAATGAAACTGAAAAAGTGAATTTGGCATCTTGGATTCCTGAAATACAGAAACTTTTCAGTGACTTACCTAACAGACCTTCAGTTTTTAATGTAGAGCTTCAGCCAAAGGAGCAGATCAGTTAGAAATATGTGAAACGTAGCAGGGCTGAAAAGATTAATTGGATTAATCGATTAAAATAATTGCCAATTAATTTAGTAATCGATTAATCGTTAACTTGAGTATTCAGACTCAAGAAAGAAAAACAATGCAGTCAGAGCAGAAATTAAGCCAAAACTGGACAAAACATATAAACATTTTGAATTTAAAGTGAAAAATTTTTTGTCTGTAAATATGTTCTAACTGTAATTCCTTAAGTGGCATTTTTAGCTTCTCGTGGTTCAAAAATAAAACCCAACTCATACTGAGCACCTTTTGCTACACATTTATTAACCACTTAATCTAAAAAAACTAACTGTAATAGAATAAATCAGTTTGAACCATTATAAATCAGTTTTTTACATATTTGCTAAAACTGGCACCATGCTGTGACAGAATTTTATGAGAGATGAAAAAAATCACGCTCCCTTAGCTTTTATAGCGATCTGCAAAAATGCACCGCTCCCTGTTAAAAACAACCAATCAGAGTCAGGAGGAGGGTCTTAGCGCTGTCAATCATCCTCGTGTATATGCTTAGAAGTAACTAACTCTAAAAGTTAAACTGTTTAGCTGGCATCGTCAGTGGCTATGCTAACTAGCCTTAGCATTCACAACAAGATCTGCTGTCGGGAAGAAGTTGTAGCATAGCAGAGAGAAAGGAGACGGTGTGAACAGTGTGTACACTGGCATGATTAACAGCGCTAAGCCCCTCCTCCTGGCTCTGATTGGCTGTTTTCTGACTGAATGCTGTATTTCTGCAGCTTTTATCAATAAAAGCAATAAAAAGGCTTTTATCAGATTAATCTGGATGAGTACTAGATGTTGAGTAGCTGCAGTGCAGCAGCAGTTTGTGTCAGGAGAAACTGGATCTGCTCCGCGGTAACGAACTCCCGATCTGCTCTGCATTCAGAGCCGATCCGGTCAGCGTGAGCAGAAAGTGAGCAGCCTGCTGAAGACACGGCCAGTTAATCTCCTGCAGCCGTCCCGCCTCACCGCGCCGTGTTCGGCCCGCGGCGCCGTGAGCGCCATAACAGCGATCCAGGGTGACACCGGCTCTGTAACTCAATCCACTGCTGTCTCTGTTTCCTCCGCCTCACTCCGCCATCTGCGCTCTGTCATGTTGAATGAGCAGCAGCTCCAGACTACTTTGCTGTCATCCTCTGAGGATCCGCGCGCTGACGAGTTCCCATCTGCACAGAAAGAGGAGCTACATATCCATTAATATTCAGCCTGACAGCTGAAGCAGCTTCCTCAGCCTGAATCTGTCACGACGGGAAGCGATCAGCCGCCGCTACGCCGCGTAGCTCCGCAATAACTTCCATCAACTTTTCATCATTTATTTGTCTTAATGTTTTCTTTTAAAAAGTGAGAAACCTTTGACAGTTTTTGTCGCCACGCATGAAACTCGCGTGATCGATTCTGTGAGGTTCAGTAACATCAGGAGAAATTAAAGCTGCATTTAAACCGTCAGACGCCAACTGCTGCTGCCCGAAAATAAAAAACGGCCTTCAGCTTTTATCAGGGTCCGTGTGTAAAAATGGTCCAGTGTACAAACCTTCAAAAAACTCTGGTTTTAATCTGAGAAGTCTAATTCTGAATTCCAACTTTAATCCCAGAATTTTAGTTTAGAATTTTGACTTTTTTTTACTTAGTTTGATGTAATAAAACAATAAAAAAGGTTATGTGCCGAGCAAAATAATTTTAAAACAAACAAAAGAATAGAAGAACAGTAGTAAAATATATTCACATGTTAAAGGTGTTGGTAGAATCAGAGAAAATCAGATTTCTCACTTCAGTCTCAGAATAAAATTTTTTCCAACAAAATTCAGATTTTTGCTCAGAATTGAAACTTTTCTGAGGATCAGAATCGTTTAAATCGTTTCTGCACCATCAGTCTTAAAAATCAAACTCTGCAGAGGATTTCCATTATTTATTATGATGTCATTTCCTCACCAGGAATGTTTCATTCTACACCTGCTTCACTGTTTTGGTGAATTTATGTCGCCCCCTACAGGCCTGGTGGAGGTACTGCATCATTTAGCATCACAAAGCTACACGTTACCAGCATTGTTTAGATTTATTAAATTTTTTTGTTTTTTCCTTATAAATGGAATAAATTGTGGCTTGTTGTTTTTCCGACCCATTTGAAATGTGAGAACAATAATTTATCTGAAGAAGAGTTAAACTCTGGCAGCTGCTACGTCTTACTGATACATTATCAGCCGTTTCTCATCACCAGCCTCTGCCCTCCACTTGTTTTCCTCCTGGATATTATTTTATTTTATTTATCAGAAGTTTTCCTTGTAGATAGAAGTTTGGAAGCTGAATTTGTGTTTATTGTATTTATTGATCCCAGAGAATTATTTTCACCCTTTAATAGATCACTTCGCTTAATTTAAACTTCTGATAAAGTGGATTAATAAACTCCTGCCAGCTGGTGATGAATTTCAGCTGAAACGGATGAGAGACGGAGATCCACTCCATCCTTGTTAGGACCGCCTGCTTAGCCCATTTAAGCCACAAAAATACTTCTTGTTTACAAAGATGTTATTTCAGCATTTCTGCTCAGTGAATTGATTACGCCTGGAAAGACATTTAATCTCAGGATTAATTTCAGTCACGCTGATTCTCCTCCCGCTCAAACTTCGATTGACTGAGAACAGGAGCAATAAATGCCAATTGGTGGCAGTGTGTGTGTTAGCATGCTGGTGTGTGTGTGAAGCTGGTCCTGCAGTAATAAATGACTGTGTCTGTTTGACTCTGTGCTTAAACAGTGATGGATGTCGCCTCCCTTTGTGTGTGTCTGTGTGTGTGTGTGCGATCACAGCCGTCCCTTGTTGGCTCTCCACTGAGCCTTGCTAATAGCTAATGGACAAACAATTAACTGGCCCTTAACGATGTTAAAGAGTTAATGAGCTCATTAAGACGACAACGCTGGGAGAGAGACCCAAACGGAGACAACAACTGGGAGGGAAAATTAAAAATCTACCTGCTAATCTCCTCAGCTTCCTCCATTTCTCAACGGATCCAAAGAGCCGCTGCTCTGCTGTGGAGGTGAAACTGTTCTTTAAAAGCAAAATGGTTTAAGAAATGCATTTCTGATTTCCTCTCAGACATTTAACCCTGTAGCTTCTCACCAGAGATTTGATGCTTCTGCTCAGAATAGAGAGGCGACTCTGACGTCTACAGTGGCAAAAAAGATAAAAACACCCTGCAGAGAAATCACTTCCGCTGCAAATGTGACTCCCTAATCCACACACTAATAAAAACTGTTAGACATTTGTCTAAGTACTGCTTTAGATCATGACACAAACGAGTCCCTGACAGGAAACTGTGAACTAATTAAGCAGGTTTCAGACTGCATGATGCAACAAGTATCCTGTATGTTCTAGAAAATGTCAGAAAATAAAGATATAAAAGGACTCAAAAAGCTGTCTAGATTCTGGAAATTCCTTTGGTTTATGGAAGATCACTAGTAAGATCCAGAAAGTATGTGAATGTGAGTTGTAACTCTGGAAAGATCTAGAAAAGAAACGGTAACTAATGAAAATAACTCGCCAAGTTTTAGAAAGTTTCATAAAACATGTCTACCTGAAACGAGGCCTGAAAGTTTCAGGAAAGTACCAAAAAAAATACCCGTTCTCCAAAAAGCAACGGTATTGGTTCTGCACAAACATACTGCAAGCTCTAGAAAGCATTGGAAAGTAATCTGGTACGTCTGCGTGTCAAAAAATGTTAGATTTTTGAAACTTGTAAATTTCAGGTGCAATTTCTGAGATTAATCTAAAAGTTTCTGGGGGTTTTCTAACAGATTTACAACTTTTCAAACTCCGAAATATCCAGGTTAAAAAAATAATTGTATTTTCTAGAATATTTCTGAGATTAATCGCAAAATTTCAGATTTTTTTAGTGGAAATGTTTTGTTGTTGTTTTTGTCGTAAGAAAATAACCTGATAGTTCAGGAAAAGTATCCTTTCCCTGAACGTAAAAGGTAAAAATCTTTACATTGTACATTCTAGAAAGTTCTGGGAAGTTCTGGCAAGTACCAAGACATAATCTGTAAGTTTTTAATTAACCATTACAGTATCAGTACATACCTTCTATAATTTAGGAAGTAAACTAACGGTTCTGGGGAAAGTACCCTGTAATTTCTGGAAAGTACTAAAACATGGAAGTTCTTAAACAGAAAGTACCAGAATATACCTTGTATATTCTACAATGTAACTTGATAGTTCTGGAAAAGTATCCTTTAAATTGCGAAAAGTATTTAAAAATACAACTTGTAAGTTCTGAAATTAACCTTGTAAGCTCAAGGAAAGTACCAGAACATACGCTGTGCATTGTAGAAATAACCTGATTGTTCTGGAAAATTCTAGAAAGTACAACAAATAACCAGTACATTTTTTTATTAACTTTTCAAGCACTAAGACAGTACTAGTACATGCCTTGTATATTCTAGAAAGTAACCTGGTAGCTCTGGGAAAGTATTCTGTAACTTCTGGAAAGTACCAAGTAACATGTCAGTTCTCAGATTAACCAGAACTTTCTCATGTATTCTGGGAAAGCATGCTGATGTCTTGGGTATAACTGATGGCAAAAGTGACATAAATAAATTGAGGAAGCAGAATAACAGAACATGGGTCAGAAACAAAAACCGTCCTGATGACTTCCTGTCGTCCTCGTGTCTCCAGTTCAAACCGGCTGATGTAGTTTTGAAGCGTCAACATGTCTGTCTCTTATCTCACTTTCAGTTTGAGGAGAGATGAGAGTTGGAATGCTAATATGGACGGATAGATGATGGATGGAGTTTGATAAAAATGGAAAACGCTGAGGGGACGAGTACAGGAAAGAAAACAGATAAACGGTCGACTGACATTGCCATGGTTACCGCCACATCTCGCTCTCTCTCTCCGTCTCTCTACTGGTTCTTTCATGTAAAATCTTGTCAGCGTTTTGGATCGTTTTGAACCAAAAGTCTCTGCAGACCGGATAGATTATGGAAATGCGTTGGAGCCCAGGTGCATGATGGATCCTGGCGACGATACGCGGCAGATTATGGAAATGCGATGGGTTGGAATTGAGGGGTTTCTCTGCTGCTCGGAGACTTAGAGCGTCTTATCTCCGACAGATTAACTATCGGTGTACGTCAGAGTGTCGGCCTGTCCCTGAACATTTCAGTCAAGGGTTTGTTTGGATCTGTTGAATGAAAACCTCTTCCCCCTCTCTGAAGACGTCTGAACCTCGTGAGTATACGTTCCCTGCTCAACCACAGGCCCTGAGGTTCGATATTCATGAGGTTCAGGCTGAAGGTTGAAGCAGGAAGCAGGTATAAAACCAGCAGGAATGTTAACAAACGCACACAGAGAGCTCGTTACTATGCCCCAGGTTGTGGATGTGGCTCGGCCTGCCTAATAGTTGCTGTGGCATTTAGAGGCCAACTTTCCCTCAACTTGTTTCTGTGTTGAGCTATTCTGAGGATCACTCCTGAGAGTTGAAATGAAGAGCAAGTCTACACCGTAGAATCTGACTTTACATTGATTTAATGACCCTGCATGCGCCTCAGTGAGTCCCAAACATCCTCAGCAGCAGTTTATAGAGAGAGTAGAGGAAGGTTATTAGAGAATACCAGAAGTTTTAGACAAGATGATTGTTACGGCCTTTGTGTTGTGCAGCAGTAGGTGTTGTTTGGCTATGAATAACAATAATAATATTGTTTGGTGCAATTAATAACAAAAGCGAACAATTTAGATCAAATACCGATCAGATTGGACTGTACAGACCTGTTGCATCGTGACGTCACACCACCATCTCCCTGCTGGAGGTCAAAAAGCTGCTAGCAGACGATAACTAGCATTGGGTTTAGCTGCTAAGTTGTCCATATGACGCAGTAAATCTTAAACGTACACCTGACATATAAACAGAAACTGGACACAGTGCTTTGCTACTAATTGTCAACAGTACGACAGCGAGAAAACAAGGTCAGGAAAAAGTTTTTTGGAATAAAGAGAGAAGTAGCTCAGTTATGCTAACTTGACTTTGACGATCTTAACATGCTGGGAATTCGGTTCAGTTACAAAAATAAAGAAATCACATAATCTATCACCGCTGTGTTAGCTTAGCTAATAGCAGCGGTAGCTAATCTACCACACAGATAGCTTGTTAATAATTGCTAAATCAACATCGAGACTAAAAACAAAACTGCAACGGACTGAATGTTCTGCTCTTTGTGTTTGAAATGTTTGAATCTGTTTTGGTGTTGAATCGTTCAACTTATGACGGTGTTGTTGCCAGTTGCCATGGCAACGAGTCTGCGCGGGTGTGTGTGTGTGTAGCGTATCCGACACAGAGAGCGAGAAAAAAGTGGCTTTGAGTTATTCTTTCTGCATCATCTTTCCCTTTGCTGTGGCTCACTGCTCTGAACCAATACTACCTTCATCTCCAGGATCAGTTCGTTAACGGTTCTGTTCTGCAGCGCGGCTCTGGATGGCGAGTAAAAGAATGATCTGTTTGCCCTCCAGCGTCGCGCTCATGTGTGAGATTTCCGGATGTAAACAATAACATTCAGGCGTTTGTAAGTTAAAGTACAGCCAAACGTTTGGTCATGGCATAAGTTGGTGTAACACCAAGTTACACCAACTTACTTTCTGTTGATTTGGTAAAATATGGACTTTTCAAAGTAAAACATTGTACTTCCTGTTGTCCGGGGTCGGGGCCTCGGTGTACTTAACGTTGACACCAGTTTTTTTAGATCTGAAGATGAGAGGGAAACTCAGGTGTGTTGATGAAGGGTCCGTCTCTCTGGCTGAGTGCTGTGGACCAATCATGTTCTGGTCTCCATCCTGACTTTCCCCCCCCTCCCACACTCAGGGCGGGGTACCTCCCACAGGGCGTTCCCCTGCAGCTGATTGGCTACCTGCCAGAGGAGACGTCCTTCCTGCCGTGGCACGCCGCCAGCCGGGCGCTGTACCAGCTGGACAAACTGTTGGACCGCACAGACGACTACAGGCTGTTCAGCGTAAACAACCGATCCATCATGATTCATCTGAGCTCCAGAATGGGCCACTGGTGCTGACCCAGTGTGTGTCTCTGTGTGTGTGTGTGTGTGTGTCCAGGACTACGTGCTGAAGCAGGTGGCGTCCCGGTACCATCAGATGGGCTGGCCGACAAACGGACCGGGAGCAGAGGGAAACATCCTGCAGGCGTCATACCAGACTGAGTAAGAGGAGTGGTTCTGGTCAGCCGGGTCCGATCGCAAGTCACTCTGTTATAAGGCTGATGTTGGAAATACTCTAAAACCGCTTCAGTCAGGGTATATGTATACTTATGACCCTGTGTGGGTCAGAGTAAATCCTGAGTAAATTAATTTATATGTTAGTTATAATTATTCCATCTCAGAACGGCTCAAACAAATCCTGACTGGAGGTCACAGTAGAGCCGCTTTATTTTCTCTGCAGAAGAAGAAATATCAGACAGATATTTGGAAATTCTCCAGATTCAGTTTTTTCTCTCAGCTTTGTCCCGAGTCGACTAAATAAAAAACTCGTCTCTGCATCTCGTTAGCAGGGAGAGTGATGGTCGCTCCCTGGAGTCCAGATTAAATCCTCCGTCTCTGTTATTGGTCAGAATGTCTTCCTGTTTCCTGCAGGGAGCTGCAGCGGGAGCTCATCATGCTGGCCTGCAGCTTCGGGAACAAGCAGTGCCACCGCCAGGCCGTCGCCTACATCTCCGACTGGATCTCCAGCAACAAGAACAGGTGCAGCACACACTTTTCTGAGGTGTACCTGAATGCAGCGCAGCTACATTAAACCTTAAACTTTAGTCCATGTGTGTCCAACTCGAGGCCCGGGTCCACATAAATAAAACCTTTAACATAACGTTTACCTGCTTAAATATTATTGCATCAAATCAAAGTGTTTTTTATCTGTAAACTTTCTTCAGTCTCCAGATTTTGCGGTTTCGCAATCATGGAAAATCAACAGATCCACACACTTTTTTGTAATAACAATTAATTTTGATTTTTCTGTAAATTTTCCACCAAAACAGTCAAAAACTTTGGGTTTATGTGATGCTAACTCCCACCTACAGGTGGCAGTATTTAACTCTACCACACTGCTTCCTCAGCTTCACCCGAGTCGAACAAAAACTCATTTACCGTCGTACATAAGTGTAAATATTGAAAGATATTTTACAAATATTTCTAAATTAGCTCCACAAATCAGTGATTTAGACGGTAAAAAGAAAATCACAAAATATTATTTAATTTAAAGAAGTACTTATCGGATGCACATACAGCCATTTGTTAAAGTTTGATGTGTTTTATCAATACATTCTGGCACAACCGGCCCTTTAAGAACATTCATGACCTTGATTTATCCCAAAATGGAAATGAGTTTGACATTCCTGCAAGTCAGTAAGATCTGAAAACACAACAAACATCCGTCAGCCATCTCTGATCATCGATTTGGTCACATGATCCCGTCTTTCTTCTCTTGTGTTTCCATCAAAGTTTATTTGTGTCTCGTCCGTGTTCGCTCCCTCAGGGTTCCTAACGAGATCTGTGAAATTAAATTTCAAACGGCAAATTAAATAGAAACAGATGCTTGAGTTCTGTGGAGGACAGCAGGGAGCTGATGATGAGAAGCTTCCTTAAATAATACACCCCAGAAAAAACCAGTCTGACTCCATTAAGCAACGTTTATGAATGAATATTTATCATCTGGGTTGTTTTACACTTCAGGATTGTATTTAAAAAATGTTTATGGTTTATAACGGCTTAAATCATGAAGCCAGTTGTGATAAAACCCAATAATAAACACTTAAAATTTAAATAAACACCTGTGTCTGTACTTCTTAAAATAAAATAATATAGACCATCTTTACAAATTGATGAGTTCCTCCAGGATTTTGTGATTTTTAGGTATCAAAATCAATTATTTGTTGAGGAAATTAAGAAATATTTTCCTTTTTTTGCACAATATTTTGCAAAAATTTGACTTCAACTTAAGCTGACACAGCAGTAGAAGTAATAAATACTGCCACCTGCAGGTGGGAGTTAGAACCACTTCATTATAATATTTTGGACCATTTTGTGGCAATAAACTCACAATGATGCGTTAGCTCGGATCTGGATAGACTTGATTCACATAACTATAACTGCTTTGATTTGATTTATAAAATATGTTAAAAATATATAACATTATTATACATATTTAGAAAACTTTATCTCTAGTAAACAGTTTCCCAACCAGAACCTTGTGTTTGTGCGTTTCTGCTACGCCTGTTAAATCTGACGCACAATCATCTCCCAACAGTGATGCCAACATTTGTTTTTAAATAAAAACGATCTGATTGGATGCTGGAAATGTGTGTTCAAGTTGAGCTAAAGAGAGTTAGCCTAAGATAGCACCTCAGTGATAAACATGTAGCACCGATCTGATGGTTGAAGAACAGATAAAAACAATAAATATCTGAGTTCAGTCAGGATTAATGTTTCCAAAGGGTGATTTTTAAAAAAGTATTAATCCCTTCTTTTAAATCCCAAACATTCTTTTATTATCAGAATCTAATAATTAAAGCCTTGACAGAGAAGAGCTAATCTGACCCCAGCCTGCAATCAGGACTAAATATTAGCTCTTATTTTGCTCAGAGGAGTCGCACCTGAATATAAACCACAAAGACCAGAACAGGGAGAGAGTAATTACTGCAGAGAGCAGTATATGGAATATTAATCATTGTAAATTAAATGGCTGTAAGAAGATCTTTGTTGAAGTTATCTTGGTGACAAATGGATGGATTAAACTTGTAACGGGGCTACAGGCACCAATAAACTGCTTCACCTCAATTAACCTCCTTTTCTCCACTATTTTATGAATTATATCCAGCATTTCTAAAGAAAATGAGTCTGGCTTTAATTTATGCCTTTTAATGCAGAAAGGTTCAGCTGCTGTTTAATCTGTGGCCTCGTTTCACAGCCGTGCCTGTAGGGGGCGACCGCGCGCAGGTTTATCCGTCCAACTACTCTTCATAAAGCACATTGGAAATGAAAGAAGTTGAGAAAAGTACTGGAGTTTCTTTGTATTCATCACTCTGAGTTTCACATTTTAAATTATTCAGTTATTTTCCTCTTTGTCACATAAAATCTCAGTAAAACAGATTAATTCTTGCGTTTCCAATGTATCAGAACATGAAAAAAGGTCCTGGGGTTGTGAATATTTTTACAAAGCTCAATAAAGGTTAACAAATTAGACTGCTGAGGTCTGCAACAGAGTATAATTATTGGCTTAGACCCTTTTTCCAGCAGAAGCAGCATGTCTAATCAGGTTACAGAAAATGGAGGTACACCCACTGAACATGGAGATTAAATTATCCCCTATAGTTGTGTGAAAGCATCAACACACCGTTTCTCTGTTAGTCAGTCAGTCAAGTCTGTGAGGGATGGATTTATTGAGAGCACTAATTCCTGATCATTTCATTGTTCTGACGTTAATCAGCTCTGGGTAATGGCCGTTTATCCCCAGTAGTTTTCCACATAAACTGAAACTGGATCCAACTGGTAACCAAACTACCAGTGATACCCAGGGAACAAATGGAGCTGGATCCAAACTGGATCAAGAACAGACAAATAATCCCAGACAGCAACAGAATGACTGAGGAAGAAAACAATCAGTGTTTGGAAGGGCCTAGTCAAAGCCCACATGATGTGGTGGGGCATTCAAAGAGCGTCTGCAACTCTGGAGAAAACGTTTCCAATTTTCTCCACGACGATGGGGGAAAGATTACGAGCGACTGTTACAAGAATGAAGTCATAACGTCAAGAGAATAAATTTGTAATTTAAGGACTTTATTAATATTTGTTTCATTTTCTTAGCGTGGCCCTTTTACTTCGTCATAAAACCCAATGAATCAGACAGAAAGCGGCTTTTTGCTCCTGAAGGAGGTATAAAACTTCATGTCTGAGTCTGTCTGGTGGAACAAGACTCTCCTGACGTATCTCAACCTTTAACCTTTAACTAGGCCGCTATTTTTCTGCCCAATCAGTTAAATGTTTCATCAGCAGTTCTGGGGAACGCCAGAGTGGCACTTACACTGCAGAATCCCACAGACAGAGCGACGGACGGAGCGAGCAGATGGTGCAGAGGCATGTTTACTGTCAGAGTGGGAGTTTGATGCAGAGGAAGGACGAGATATTTCAGGAAAAATAGCTTCAGGACCCGAAACTTCCTCTGCAGACTGCAGCACACACACCGACTCAGAGAGAGGAAGCTAATGGCATCAGAGCCATCTGGAGGGAGACGCGGTGCGCGCTGAGAACAAGAAAACGTCACGTTATCACTCTGAAGTTTTATCAGAGATGGGACGGACATTCAGGAACAGTCGCGGGTTAAAAACGGAGGAGGCGGAGCTTAGCGTTGGCAGCTGCTGTCATGGAGGAACGCGTTCTGCCACCGTCAGCAGGAATGTGTTTGTGTTGCTCTTAAGTGGAGCATCTCTAAAAAGATTTCCCAGGTTGGTAAATAATGCAATTGTCCCTGGATCACTCACTAACACAGACACACTAACACACACACTCTGGTTTGTCTTTCTGCCTGCATTAGGAGTGTGTATTGACTTCCATTCATTTTAAACTTCAAAAAAAACAGGACTAAGCGAATTTTCTCCTTCGTGCTGGACATAATTTGCACTGTAGAAGACGTAATTTGTTGAAAACTTTATGAAACATTTTATCCTGTTTGACGTTTTACAAACAAACGAGGCAGTTAATCCAGTTTTTGTCGTTTATTGATCTTTTAAAAATTGCTGCAGCTGCAGTGCGCCACATCGATGAAAAATAATACTGAAAAAAGGGCGAAGAACAACTAAAATCGACTCGTATGTTTTGTTTTTCTCGCTGTCTGTGTTGGCTTTACTCCCAGTGGACACCCGTTACCATGGCAACCCACTGACAACAGATTACATTTGAGTTAGCAAGAAGGGAAGCGGAGATCATTGACCAAAATGACCACCGAACACCTCCCACACTGCAAAAAGAAACAAAGAAACAGTAATTTTGGTGTAGTTTTTAGTGCAAATATCTTGTTACGCTTGAAAAAGACAAAAACTAACTCACAGGTAAGTTTTCAGCAAGATATAGCAGCTTTTTTAAAATGAATAATTCCTCAACATTAACGAGAAAGTATTATTTCCACTGGTAGATAAATTCACATGTAATATGTGAAAATTGTTTTGTCACAAGTGAAATTTGCACCATTCTTCAGCTGCAGTCAGGGGTCACACAAACATATTCCAAGTGCCACAAATGGCCCTTGAGCCACACTTTGGACCCCCTGTTCTGAACAGTAATCCTAAAACATGAGGCCCTGTACTTTGGTCCCCATATTACCAACCCGTCTTAAGGAGGTTGGTCATTATACCAGAAAAGGTCCTAAATCAGTAACATAAACAAACACACACACACACACACACTGTTCAGCAGTTTAATATGTGATTTTGCAGTCAGAGGAGCTCACTTAGTTTTGCTTTCTGACCATTTAGGTCAGTTCTATGGAGGACCAAAACTGACATAATTAGAAATAATTATTTTCTAGAAATAATTTAATGATTTTTGGTGTCTGGAAAACAAGCCATTTCAAAAACCTCCTTATTGTTAAGTCACAAGTCAGCAGAAACTGCCATTACCTAGCAACCCCAACCAATATCCAACTCGTTACCCAGTCCGTTACCTAGCAACCCCAGCAATGTTTGGTCAGCTGTTTCAATGGCTGCTGGAAAAGACAGGTGTTTTGTTGTTGACTTACCATCCAGAGATCACTTGATGCATTCTTAACGGTTGTGCAGGAGGCTCCCCTTCTGCTTTTCAAAGATGTACAGTTGTATAATTGCACATCGGTTTGTAGCCATTTTCCCGGGTGAGTGTAAATGTTGAGTTGGGGATAAGTAGCATATGAATGGCTCATTTTGAAAGGAGCTCCTGTCAGTCAACACATCCGCTCTACATCCCAGTTTACTCTGTTGAAGTGCTTACTGGGAATAATAAAACTGCCAAAAACCACAGATGGGAAGCAAGTTGAACATGAATATAATGAGGCTGCAGATTTGCCAGTCCTGATTTTGAATACTCTCATATTCACATGCAGTTTTTGTTTTTGTTTTACAGAGAAAAATCTATTTTGAAACATTTCTGGATTTTTAAAAATCACACATTTCCACCAGTCAGTTTGGCACATATTTTAATGAGCATAAAAATGAAATGGTGTGAATTTTATGACTTTTGACAGATGTGTTGAGTGTCTTACACTGCAAATACACCAAATTTTACCAAGTATTTTAGGTGCAAATATCTTAATATAGTTGAAATAAGACATAAATAACTTAGAAGTAATTTTCCACAAATACATAGGAGGTTGTCAATAAATTTTTATTATCAGTAAGTATCTACTAGTTGAACTGGCAAATTATTTCCCTTATAGCAAGACATTTTTCCCCTGTTGTAGTAAAATAATCTGCCAGTGGAACTGGCACTTTTTTATTGATAAGGAATTATTTACTTAAACTCCTATGTGACGGTGAAAAGTTACTTTTTAGTTAGTTTAGTCTTATTCAAAGTCTACTAGTATATTTGCACGAGAAACTAGATAAGAATGCTGTTTTTTTCAGTGTAAAGTGTGTTTTTTGCAGTGTAAGGTGTGTTTTTCATGTCCAGCTGAAGGTTTTTCAAAGCAGCTTCCTGCTGAGAGAGAAATTAGCACCCAGAAAGTGTTGGGGTTAATCCAGAGGAGGCGTCTTATCGGGGCTTTTGGATTCATTACGTTTCCTGCTCTCGTCCTGCTCTTCCCTCACCAGTTAAATCCAGCTCTTATCAACATGCTTTACATTTCCCATGTCTGAACCCTCTTCTTGATTGTATTTTCATCCCGTCTGCAGGATTCCTCCCAACATCCGGGACATCGTTTACTGCACCGGGGTCAGCCTGATGGACGAGGACGTGTGGGAGTTTATCTGGATGAAGTTTCACTCCACCAGCGCCGTCTCAGAGAAGAAGATCCTGCTGGAGGCGCTGACCTGCTCCGATAACACCTTCCTCCTCAACAGGTGCTGCGTCACTTCACCTGGAACAGGAAGGGGTTAAAGCCCAATCAATACTATCGATCAGACAGGGACTGGCTCAGAGACCGCTCTTCATTCTGGGATTATATTACACCACTGTTTACTCTGCTTTGTGATGCGTTAGCTAGCTGTTCGTTAGCATTCAGAGGATGGAAATATGTGAGTGTCCCTGCAGAAGAAAACGGCAGCGTATTGCAGCCATTGTGGGAATAAAAAAAAGAGGACCAAATTTCCCCCAAAAAACTCAAAGTCTGAGATTAATCTCAGAAATTTTTCTAGAAAAAATATTGAAGTTTAAAAAATTTTAAATTCTTCTGAAAATTTTGAGTTTCTGAGAAAATTTTAGAGATTACTCAATATTTTTGAAAAAATAAATTTCCACAAATTTTTGACTTTCGGTACACAAAAATTTTCTAGTTTCATCCTAGAAAATGTCTAAGAATAACCTCTGGATTTCAGTTTTTCTTGGTAAATTTTTGACTTTGGAGATGAGGAATTTCCTTGTTATTCCTACAGCAAATTCTGAGATTATTCTCAACATTTGTGAGGTTTTTTTGCTAAATTTTTATGTTTGAATTTTTCTCATGCAAACTTTTCACTTTTGCAGCTCAGAAGTTTCAAATTTTTATTGGCAGAAAATTGCTGTAGCTCTGCATCATAGCAGGAACGTGTTACTCTAATCTGACTTCTTTTTTCAGTAATGAGTAAATCCTTAAGCTCTACTACATCAACCCAGTAATCAGATTACAGTTGCTCACCTAATTACTAGGCTTCAGAGGTCAAATATTTTCATTTAACTGAGGTGAAAGGTCAGGTGAAAGGTCAGGCGCTACAGAAGATTGGTTCCTGTGATATTCTGACTAAAGATGCTGCAAAGTGAGTGAAAGTTGGTGAAAATGTGAGCTTAGAGCAGAGGAATGAACCTCCGGCTGCATCTGTGGAACATCAGAGTGTTTATCAGCCGCCGCTGCTGTTGTGTTCAGAAATATGTGGAAGGTGGATGTTACACACTCAGAGCCGGGTTGTTGCATGAATGTGTGTGTGTGTGTGCAGGTAAACTTTATCCAATCAGCCACACACACACACACACACACACACAGGAGTCGACATGCGAAGCCGTGAAGCTCCCTGATTGGTCACAGAGGAAATGGTTTCAGCACAGAGGGATTGTGGGAAAGGAGAGGAAATTGATTTCAGGGTTTAATGAAACGGCAGCAGAAACCAAACCAACAGGAAAACACAGAAATGGGAAGAAGGAAAGTGAAAGAAAACTCTGAACTTTTTCCCTCCCACATCTCAAAAAAAAAAAAAAACAATAAAAAAGAAAACATGCCATTTCTTGTGTTTGTGAAATATTTCTGTCAGTCAGCTGCAGCCTGGAGTAATCTGATTACTGTAGCTGTGTCCTTTCAGGAAGTGATTTTTGGTTGACAGGAACAGTGAGCGGAGGGACTCCCAACAACACGGCGAGAAAATATCAATTTTCATCAAACCACCTGACCTTTTCCTGCCTCAGCTCCACGTTTGTGTGGCTGAAGGTCACAGAGTTTCTGCCAAAGTGACCAAAGTCTTTATGTCCTGCAGCGTAGGAGGCGTGCTCTTCTTTTTGGGAAATAAAACTGGGGGGAGGTCATGTCTCAGTGCAGATGGAAAACTGTTCTGAATCAGAGAAATTCCCACATATCAAGATGTTTTTCAAAAACAGAGTCTGAACTGGTTGTTGTGGAAAAGATGTTGGTCATCAACTGACTGTTGGTTCTGCACAGTAACTGCACTTTACAACTCAAACAGAGTCGCTACGAAGTTAACTTACATTTTAAAGTGATCCTTTTTGTCAACATTGTCACTTTTGAAGCAATCAGCTCGATCACTAAATTATTAATAATGATTAATCGTTAAAGAGTTGATCAGTAATTAAATAAATACTTAAACATATTTAACTTTAAATTCAAAATGTAGATTTTTTTTTATAATTTTGGCTTAATTACTGCTGTGAATGTTTTTGTTGTTTCACCAAATCGCCTTTTTTAGTCTATATTCTCCAGTTAACGATTATTTCAGTAATCGATTAGTCCGATTAATCGTTTCTGTCCTAGATATTTTACATAGAAAGTATGGCAGGCGTAAATGCTTAATCTACCAGAACTTTTTCTGAAGGGATTTTCTACCTTGATGATCTGATTTTTGACTTTTACATCTTCTTTTAAAATGAATTACAGTCGGTAGAAGTTTATCCTTTTTTATAAACCTTCTTTAAATTATGTTTTCTTCTTCTTGCGTTTGTTTTTTCTAGGTTACTGAACCTGTCTCTGACCTCCGACCTGGTCCCCGAGCAGGACGTGATCGACGTCATCATACATGTTGGACGAAACCCTCAAGGTCGGAACCTGGCCTGGAAATACTTCAGAGACAAGTGGGACATCCTGAACGCCCGGTGAGACGGGAGGACCTTGTCCCGGTTTACTTCCTGTTTCCTGTTTCTGCGTGTTCCTCTAACCGCGTCGCCGTTTCTGTCCAGATACGGAGAAGCTTTGTTCATGAATTCAAAACTCATCGGTGGAGTCACAGAGTTCCTGAACACGGAGAGAGAACTCAATGAGGTAAATACAGAAACACAGACAAAAATAACAAACCGAGTCTGTTCGACTAAAACAGCTTTAGTCGAACTCCAGTCTGGTTTGTTGGGGAGGCGCGAAATCAAACTCTGGTCCGCCTATAAACTTAACTCTCTGTTCGATTGAAAAGCAGGAAGCGGACTACAGCGCACGGCATTCTGGATAAATACCAAAACAAAGGCTTTAGCTTAGTGCTAATGGGAGAAATGGCTCGTGGTTTTTAACCAAAGATTAAAGAGAAATCCTCTCGTCGCTCCAGTTTGTCTTCTTCAGAGGGTTTCATGTTGTTTCATTCAGTGGCTCTTGGTGTAGCTCCCCCACAGGTGAAGAGAGGAACAGGTTGCTTAATTAATTTGGTTAGTTTGACTCAGCTTAGTGAGAAACAGAACTGAAGCAACTGAAAATGTAACAAATGTTGCAACTTTGGTTCAAAATCGAACCGGATCTACCCGACTATCAGGGACTAAAACACCGTATATCTTCTCAGTTTTTAAGCTAATATTAAAAATCCTATGATATTTAGTAGAACTGATACACTGTTATGAGTTTGATTATAAGAAGAAGAAGAAAATCTGTCGACCAGGATAAATGTTCCTTTTTATTACCAATTTAGCAAATGTAAATCTTGTGGTACTTCAGTGAAGTATGAAGCAGCAGGACTTGAAAAAGCATTTGATCTGCGGCCGTTAGGAAATCTGAGACACCAATTAATCACGGCGTATTAACACGTTCTCCTGGGACTCACCACCTCATCAATATTTTACATTCAGGGTTGATTAATCTGCGTAAGTAAAGCTGGATTAATAATTTCTATATCGTGTCATTTCATAGCTGCTTCACCTGTTTTATTCAGACAAAAGCGAAGACGCCTGGATGAATACATGAAGCAGAAATAATATAAAAGCTGAAAGGTTAACGGTGTTCCTCAATGAAAATCTATCCCTTCGCCCTTTTTTCTACCCTTCTTGTTGTTATGGTAACAAATTACAGTCTCTGTATGGCCTTGACTGTCAGTGAAACCTCGGAACAAAACATCATTATTTCCCTCGGGACGCCTGAATACAAAACCTCAACAAAGGGAAAGATTGACATGGGGTTTTTATTTCAGATCTGAACAAATGTCTGGGTGAATCACTCTGGGGAGCAAAAAGGAAGAAAGGGAAGGAAAAAGTAAATAGAAAGTGAAACTGTGGAGTGCAGCGTTAAATGATTCAAAGTAAAGAGACTTAAAGAGAAAGGTTTCCTTCTGTGCTCCACTGGATCTGTCAAACTGTGTACAGAACCAAGTTCTCTCTTTGGTCTTTGACCTGAAACAAGTTGAATTATTTCTCTTTTCACATTTAAAAAATCGTCTTTTCAGATGCTTTTCTTTAAATTACTGTCACACACTTTGGGGTTTTCAGCTGAAATGTTTCCAGTGCTTAATCAGAACTGGTTCGGTAAAAAAAAATAAAACAGCTAAGAAACTGTCTGGTCTTCCAGGGTTGGAGTCCAGCGTCATTAAATCCCATTAAAAGTCTCCAGTAAATAATCGCTCCTCTGTCTGGTTTGCAGGATCAGGAAGCAGAAAGACATTAGCTGCGTTTCTACTGACGGAATTTGACTTTTAAAAAATTAAATAGCTTCACAGATGCAGGCCAGCTAGTTTTGGCAAATTTTTTATACGTACTAAAATTGGTTTATTTTGCAAAACACTTTTTTTCACATCATGAGTCACATGATCAAAGACTGGATGTTACTACTGGCAGAAATGACAAAAAAGAAGACGACAGGAAGTGGTTAGAGGATGATGGAGCTGCATGTTTTTTGATGACTTGTGACTTACTCAAGTTTATTAACATGTGATTTTAATTTTGTTTCTTATTTATCTGAAACTCCACAATTGTTAAATTTTAATTTTTCAACATCAGCGGAATATTGACAGTTTTGTGTACATTTGTGATGGAAACTCAGCCAAAAACAGTGTTTGTCATATTATTACTGAAGAAACACGTCTATATCAATAACTCAAATCATGAAAATCATTTTTAGCAGCATTCATTGCTTGGAAATTATCTTTGTGCATTCCAGCAGACATCTTCGTCATAAAACACCAGTTTATAACTAATTTAAATTTGAAAACTCCTTGGATTTTATAAGATCTCATGACTTTAAAGCCTTATAAACTTTCTCTTTTGTCCATTTCATGATGCACCACTGAATTAGTTGTATTCGCAGATTCAGCAAATAACTAATATCCATTTGAGATAAAAATATTTGTTGAATAAAAATACACAACTTAAACATTCACAGTTTTACTGGGTTGGTTGAAGTTGATGTTGTTTCCAACACCAATAACTCTTGTTTTTTAACATTTCTGTTTTCATCCCATCCTCCCCTTCCACCATTGCCCCTCCAGTTAAAGGAGTTTATCCAGTCCAGCGGCGTGGGGGCGGGGCCTGCGATGCCGCGAGCGTTGGAGATCGTAGAAGGGAACGTCCGTTGGCACCGCCTCCACCGGCGGCACTTCTACCAGTGGCTTCGCAAACCTCCGAGCTCCACCTATGGCTAACGCTCCGCCAGCTCGCTGGAGCAAAGCTAACTGCACTCTGACTGCTAAGCTAATGCACTTCTAGCTAACGGACGCACTCAGAACAACTGGCCTGACTGGTTAATGGGCTGGTTTATGTACTGGTTTTGTTTTAAAAGAAGTTTGATGTGTTCATCGATGGTTTTTCTCAACATGAAGCCCTTGTGGTCAAATTGTGCTGTAAAACCATGACAACGGTTGATCCAGGCATGGGTTAGCTAGCCTCAGATTTTTTATCCGTCATCAAAATAACAACCAACTTCAACCAACACAATGAAACAACAAAAACTTTGGAATTAAAAAAAAAACTAAATGTTTGGACAACTAAATCCTTAAGCTTTTCGCATATGTTTTATTTATTTCAACTGAAAAAAGTAAACTGATTGCTAAGATCTTGAATTTAATGAAACATAAGCCATATAAGTGATATTTATGATTCCTATCAGTCTGTTTTCTGTTGACTTTCACCTTGAAAACAAGACAAATTGTTGCATATAAACCCAACGTCCCACTAGGGTTTAAAGTTTCAATGTAAATCTGCAGGGAGGTGGTCTACTGAAGCTTTTTGTTTTTAGAGGTGATTAAAATAAAAAGGTAAATTTATATTGATAGCATTATGGCAGGGGTACAACATCGGTTTTGTTTTTTTCTTTTGTGGAAAATTCAACCCTCTTCCTTTATCTGTGCTTTAGGAAACAGACTTCCTAAAGCTCAGTGAGAACTTCCAAGTTCTCACTGAGCTAAACATCTAAAATCAAGTTTAACCTGAAAACATCCTAAACAAACAACATTTTTGTCTTTAGAATTAGAAACCGTTCTGTGTGACAGAATATCAGAGATTCTGTTAAAATCTGACTTTTATTTGTTTTTTCTGCTTAACCAGCTTTAATTTGAAGGCATGTCGATCACTGCTGTAATTAACACGGTTTGAACCAGGTCTCCTCTGTTCACAGCATTCAGAAAACTCATTCAGACTTATTGCTGCTTCGCAGCATTCACACTGACGCAGCTTGAAGTCAAAGAGCAAAGACTTCAACAGTTTGAGGCTTTCGTTGCTTCAGAACAAGAAACAACAAAAAAATAAATAAAGATGACAGCAGCTTGAACACTCAGAGCCCCACATGTGCAGGAATAATTGTTCTCTGATGAGCGACGATGTTCTGGTCGGTCTTTTGTTTTAATGAGCTGCAGAACGTTTGAAGATTTCAAAGAGAAAACAAAGCAAAAATGACTGCAATATGAAAGACACGATGCTGTCAGACATTTCATCCCGGCAGGTTGGAAAATAACAGGTTTGACAAACATTTGAAGGCTAAATGTCCGACAGCATTTTACGACAAAGCTATTAATTATACATGAAAGTCTCAATTTTCACCCTTTTTTCTACTTAAGGCCGAGATCAATTTTCCGTTTATAAATTCAGACATGTTTACCTCTGAGGTGAAAATCACTCATTATTTTTATTTAACAAGGAACGGCCCAATAACTTAACATTTTATGGAGTGTAACCCAAATCCAGTTGAGTTACATGGTTAAAATGTGAATTAACAGAAAGAAGCTGAAAGGAAAACATGGATGTTGTTAAATAATTCCAGTATTTGCTCTTTCATTTTCTGTATTAATGTTGCAGATCAAGATTACAAAAGTTTATAAAGTTTTTCTGCTTAGTTTCTTTAAATAGTTGCTGCTTTGATTTTGAGACTTCATGATGCTGCAAAGTTTTATTTTCATTAAAAACGAACCAACCGAAGTGATGGCAATAAAACAAGGTAGTTTTAAAAAATAGTTTATAGCCAACCGTCCCAGACTGCAGAGCCTAGCAACTTGATTTTATGGACATCAGATGATGTTTATCGGCTGAATTTTAATTTATTTAAAAATAAATTTGATTCATTTGACATGGATTAAAAGTAAAATCTGATTTTCAACTTTAAATGATTTCTTTTCTTTCCCCTTTTTTGTAAAAGAAAGAAATTACAAAATGTATCTTTTATTATTTCAATCATTCCTCCTTAAAACACGCTTATCAAACGTGGTGAGCTAACAAAACTGAAGTATAGAAAAAATAGATTTTCCAAAACTCTTCAAAAACAAAAAGTTGATCAAATTGCTTTTATCTCCAAGCCATAGTTTCCATGAACTTTCATTAAGACGTATTTGAGGCAGTAGAGAAGCCAAACCATATTTGGTCCAGTGAAAGTCTAAAATCTTCCAAGATCTGACTTTAATCTGGTCCAGTTTCATTTCCTATTAAAACCCCAAGAATTGTTTATTATGGTGATAATTCACTGATGATCAAATACATATTTAGTGCAATCTTGAACATCTCTATCAACTCATTTTGTTTTTCTGACCTAAAATGGAGAATAAAATCTGCTGACTCGGCTGATCCCATCCGGGTTAGAAATTTGGTTGTTTTATATGCAGATGATGTTACTTTTTACAGCAGCTTTTCTTATGTTGACGATGACCCAGATTGGACATGATTATGGACAACTGTTTGGACTTTACAGTGAGACCACGCCCTGATGGACCTCAGAGTTCGGCTTTCTGTGTGCAGTGAATATTTTTTTGCAGGTTTTTCCGGTTTGTCGGACAGCTCTGTCTTCTTTGAACTCATCGTACGGTTGGACATATCTGGTTGTCTTCAGCGCGGTGGAGTCTTTGGATCCATTTTTGGAACAAATCACAAACTTTACTTGGATTGTACCGTTTATTTTGCTCTGGAGAAATTAAATTTTCCGATGGATCTTGACAGAACATTTTCAGAACCTCGGACCGGAGAAACCTTTCACAGTTGTTCCTCTGCTGTTTGATCCAGCTTTGATGTTCATAACTGAGCCATATATGAATGAACGGGCCTGCCTCCTTCTGTACATCGTGTCCAGTGATGTGTGAGCGTGATGAAGAAGATGATGATGATAATGGGAACGGCAGAATGAGGACGGCTAATTATGATTCTGGTCATTAGAAGCTCTAATTGGATCAGGAGGAAAGGCAGAGCGAATGACGGCGGCTACGATAATTGTTGACGACGTGAAAAAAGCTAATTACTGTGTGCATTATCAGCCGTTAACGTCCAGTCAGGGAAATCGGGTTTACAGGCATTAAAAGCACACCACATGTACAATAAACACTGTAAATTATACAAATGTGATATTTAAAGAGAAAGTGCAATCTGAAACTGTTTGTGTTGGTGAAAATGGTGTTTATGGTGACTGAAGGCGCACGATCAAAATCTGAAGGAAACAGGAAGTTGCAGGCAACATTTTAGCCCTACTTCCTGTTTACATTGTGTTGGTTTCTTGTGTTGGACTGTATTAAAGCAAAAACAACAAAAACTATTCTGTTTGTCTGAAAAACCAAAACGTGTTTCACCTGAAGTCACAAATAATCTGATGGAAACGTTCCAGTGAGGCGAGTTTCTGTTGTGGTTTCATCTTAAAAACATGGTAGAAACTCAAATCGGTTGATGTTGGTCAGTTTTTAATGAATCAGGGTAAAACCGGTGGTTGGCTTTTCGCTCATGGTGAAGAAAGGAAAGGAGATGGAAATGTATTCAGGAGAAAAAATGTTCAAACCATCTTCTAAAGTGGTACAACAGAGAGTCAGGGAAAGACTAAGAGCTTTTTTAAAAAAGATACAGGAGAAAGTCACAACATTAGTGGAATAAAGTCGCAGTGTCACCCGATGAAAGCCTTAAAATTACTACAAAATGTTTTAATGAGAGCAAAGCTTAGATCGACTCAGATCATTTTTGTACCAATACGTTGATGCAGACTGTCCTCATTTTTTTCTGACTTTTTTCTCATAATATTCTCAGCAGAATAAAGGAGCTTCTTTTAAGTCATTTGATTAACAATGATAAAAATAATATTGGCAAATGTTTTCTTTTATAACAACACGATGGTTAAAAAATCTACCACAGCAACTAATGTTTTTCAAACCCATATTCAAGGACTGTTGACGTAAAACAAGCTGTTAGTGGGCCTGACACAATAACAGATAAAGCTGGACGATAAATCGTCCCAGAAGTTACTGCGATAAACAATAACATCGTTTTGAGACCATTTTATAGTAATATAATGATACGGGGATAATAATGCAAGAACACATTCTCAGATTCTAATGAAATATAACGCTGGAACAGGAAGACAATTTAAATATCCCAAATAAACAAATACAAAAGAATTATGAAGTTTCTGTGAACAAAATTGTCCTTCAAAGAAATGGCCAGTTGGGAGCAAAACACCAAAATTAAAACTTTTATCATCCAGTTTTTGGTAGAAATAGAGAAAAACAATAAATCATGCAAATGGAAATGAATGAGTTTGTTTTAATTTATGAGGAGATTAATTGATTTATTGCTTATTGAGACAGACAAGGTTCGTTTTGTCTTTTTTCAGGGCTTTAATGGCTCTAAGGGGGTTTCTGTGGGTCTCAGTGGGTCTCAGTGGGTCTGTGTGGGTCTCAGTGGGTCTGTGTGGGTTTCTGTGGGTCTCAGTGGGTCTGTGTAGGTTTCTGTGGGTCTCAGTGGGTCTGTGTGGGTCTCAGTGGGTCTGTGTGGGTCCCGGTGGGAGTGTACCGCCCCGTGTTGTGTCGCTGTTTGCGCCTGCTGTTAACATGCAGCTCCACCTGCGGCCGTCTCCAGTGGACGGCCCACATTAACATGCATCTCTGGTGTCCACTTGTGAAGGGTTCCTACCTTTCTACTCTAAATGCAAATAAACACAACAGCCAGGCAGCTGTTAGGAGGCGACGGGTCGGGTGGGGGGGTGCTTGTTCTCAGCGAAGCGCCGTATTATGTCGCGTTCCCCGGACAGCGATCGGCATTCCTGAAGGCGTTCTGGGAACACCTGAGTGCCGCTGATAGCAGGATTTTGACAAATATTTCTGTGGCTGTTATTTGAAACATGTCATCTGGGGGAGAGGTGTAAACAAAGCATGAGTCCATGAACTGATTGATTTCAGAGCTCCCTGTGAGCGGATGTGAGCCGACTGGAGAAAATGAGTTTTTTGAACTGTTTCTTTCTCAACAGTTTCCTTTCTGCGCTGGGAAGAAAAACCGGCAGCAAAGCTAAAAATTTCCCCTCACCTGGACAAATCAAACTTTAATGTGTCTTAATGGGATTTTAAAGCTGACCTGATATGCTTCCTTGAACATATAAAACATGTTCATTACCTTCAGAAAATGAGATTGTACTTCTCCGTTAGGGCCTCTGTCACTTTAAATCCAATGAGCTGCTGCTGGCCACGCCCCCAAACTCAATGTTTACACTCACATGAAAATGGCTGAAAACAGATGCGCTTTTATGCAACCGTACGTCTTTGAAAAGCAGAAGTGGAAGCACAAGAATCCAGCAAAACACTCATCTTTTCCAGCAGCCATTGTACAGCACATAGAGCTGTAAAACCAGCCGACCAAACGTGCTGGACATCAGATTGGGTTGCTATCCAAGATAGAAAACATCTGTATTTTCAAATCTTTTCACAGATTCTGATCTGAGTTTATGTCTGGGCTTTGACTAGGCCACCCTGACGCATGAACCTGTTTTGAGCTGTAACTCCGGCTCTGTTTACGGTTCCTGCTGGATTCTTCCCATCGAATAAATTGCATAAAATGTTGTTTATAAATTGCATGAAATATTATTTTTGATAAAATCTCCAGCGGCTGTGTAATGTGGAGGGCAGAGCGCCACACGCCGAGCCGCCATGATTGTTATGTTCTAGTAAATAGTTTGAATGTGATGAATACTGGCTGCCAAACATCAGAGCTGCTATTCCGGAGGAAAATGACACCTGAGTGAGTGGAGATGATTTTAGTCTCTTCCTCTCTGTCATTACTGGAAATCATCCTTTTTAGTCGCGGCGCTGCTCTAAACCAGACTTCTGTGTTTTCCTTTCAAGCATCCAGACGTTTTGCCACCGTTTAAAGTTTTCTTCCACAGTTGGGCTTTCTGTTGGTTTCTCTGGGTTTTCTTTGTTTCTGGTTCAGATCTAGACTTCAGATGATGAGAAACCCAAACAAATGGAGGACAAGTTGACTGTTTTCAGCTAAAATCCAGCTTGTCTGCCAAACTCATTTCAGCTGCAAATTAGGGAAAATTCATGTAAAATGCAAATAATAACTGGTCCTTTAAAGGAACAGAATTATGTGTTTTGAGCCGTTTTATAGCACAAAAAGTAACTATGTTAATGCTAGTTGTTATAAAAATGCTACGTATATCAAATATGACTTGGAAGAAATTTTACTTTGTAATTTGACGCCTTGATATTGGGCCTCTGTCTCTTTAAGAAGCTCATGGTCTTTCTGAAGCTCCGCCTTCAGGAAGCCATCCCAGCATGGCTCCTCTATTAACCCTTTAACTTTTTTCCCAGATTAGTAGCTCCTATAATTGGCTCAACAGATGCGTTTGCTAATTGCTGCTGGCTAGTCTGAAGGAGCTGAGTGGTGGTGCTGCTGCGCCTCGAAGGCGGGGCTAGGTCTACCCAGGCGTTTTTGTTCCACGGTTGCCATGGAGATTAAAGGATTAAAGAGTGAAAGCAACACTGCAGGTTTGTTTTTGATGAGGGAAAAACATAACATGATGGAAAGATTTTAAAAATTACATGATGCTGCCCCTTTAAGTAAACCATAAATGTCTGATGGATCCAATCAATGTAAAAATATCTGATTAACCATTAAAGCAAGTTTATAAGGAGCCACTTTTCCATTTAAAAGCCTGCTGTCTAAAACCTGCACCAGGTGATATTTTAGCCGATCCAAACGCCGTTTCACTCAGAGACGTTGGACAAAGTCCATCGTTCCTCCATTACTGCCCTGCTCCCCCTGTAGGCAGGATGTAGCATAGCTGCCAGGAGCGTTGGAGATTTAGATCCATCATCTCCTCACCTGCAGCAGGATGAGCAGTTCAACCCGATGGAAGAATCAGAACACAACGGCTTTTAAAGGTTTTATCTGCACAGACAACAAAAATCTTCATAATTTCTGGATGTTTGAGGCTTAAAACACAGAGAAACGTCTCTGCATGTGATCAGGATGGTTGGCAGATCATTAAGGGAGAAAAACTGAATTGGATCAAACATTAATGTTATGGTTTAAACGAGGTTTTTAGGTTTTCAGAAAGTGTTTGTTCCAGAACTGGGAGCCAAAGGAAACGTTAGTGAAGCTGCTCAATAATCTGGGAGTCCAACTTTCTGTGGTCCGAGAATGAAGCTCAAAAATTACAGAGAAACATTTTAACATGCTAATATTGATAGACTACATAAATTTAGAAAATGTGTTTTTTTATTTGCATGCAAAAGTCTTTTTGTTTTCTACTGTTTCTGTAAATCTGACGCTAATTTCTGTGTCCTAATCTGATCTCATTGGTCACTGGAGCTAACGGGAGTTAGCATATCAACGAAGCTATTCAAGCCTGAAATAGCATATCGATGCTAAATGCTAACACTGTCAGCGTCCACAGCTTTTGTTATTGTTACAAAATAAAAGCTGAAATTGAGAAAACGTTTTCGTTAACTGAAATAAATGAAAACTGTGTAATGTAGAAAAACTTAATTGTCATAATTTTTTTATTGCTACTCCAACATTTTTCCAAAGGTGACCATAAATTATGATGTGAAATCTGACTGTATATTTCTATTAAGTCATTTTTTTCTAAGTCTTTACTTAACAGTATTTTTACTGAACTTTATTTGCTCAAATAAGGCAAATAATCTCATAAAGGACAGAAACATAAAATACTTTTACCTTTTTCTTGCTTAACCTCTGATATTTTCGCCATTATTTTTGTTTCCTAAAATATTTAAATTTTTCTTTTACTTGCACATAATTTTTAAACTCAGTAGAAAAATCAACATTTAGTCAGATTTAGTCTTTTTTCCCCCCTTTAAGCTAAAATAATGTTGCTGAGGAAAAAGTTGGTTTTACAGTGGATTATGGATCTCAGATGCCTCTGATGTAATCAAAAGTTTGCGTTAATGTGTGAATTCTGCAGAGTAAAATCCGTTTCTGCTTCTGGTTTTATGCTCCGATCATTAGGGGAGCAGTCAGAGAACAATCATCCTCCCAGCAGGCGCTGCGATTCTCTGCCGGATCGACAAATAATCAGTTCTGCAAACAAAAACAGGCAAATATCACGTTAAGCTTTAATATCTGTTTAAACTTTGAGACTTTAAAATGTTTGCAGCAGGAAAACTTTCAGTAATTCACCCAGGATTTGCTTTCTGGCTTGAATAATTAAGCAGAAACAAGTTTGTGTCGTTCCCACCGGTGAGCGGCGACGCGTCGCTCTGTCTGCCGCTGGCCCACTTTTCCCAGAATCCCCGGCGAACCGCAGCTGGAGGAGTTTTTGCTCATTTGATGGAGGGAGGAGGAAGTGTCGGGTTCAGGGACTGGATCAGAACCAGAACCCCCAGAGCTCAGAGCGCTACACGTGTTCGACGTCTCTCCAAACTTCTTCCACGGTGATGAATGACGCCGCTGCTTTCCCACGGCATCATGGGAAATCAGTCCACGGAGACTCTGCGGCGGTTTTACCCTCGCTGTGAGGACCCGTCAGGAGGAAAACCAAAGTGGATCCGTTCTTTTTGCTCTGCTAATCAGCGTTTAGAGCAATCAACCAGTTTTCTGCTGCGTTTGCTTCCCGTTGCTATGAAGACGTCAGAGAAACGTCTGGAGATGCGGCAGAAACGCGGCGGTGTGTTTGTGGGCGGAAGCTGCTGAGATTAATGGCGCCGGGAAGGAAAGTGACAGAAAGAGAAATGAGGTAAACAGAAGATGGAGAGAGAAGCAGAAACGGAGGAGCGTTTCTGTGAATGGAAGCAGAAGAGTCGATGTGTCACTTCACCCCGAGAAGAACCGCTCGAAAAATGTTTTATCTGAGCTTTATGGCCAGACAAATTATTTAAAAAGTACAACTAAATGCTCATACAGAGGTAAAAGCTTGGTTCTGTTTATTTCTGGGCAGTCAGGACTTTGACTAGGCCACTCAAACAAAAAACAGTGACAGGTGGTTGAGTTCTCCAGCTTAGTGTTTTTGGCCCAATGCTCCATTTTTCTTTTTACTAAATCATCTTTTGGGGATAAAGATGTGGTGGTTCAGTTTCATTGGATAAATTGGACTACATCTTCCAAACTGTCACGAACTTTGACCTTTAGCCTGTTAACTGAGCCTCTGATATCTTTGCTGATTTATTTCCACTTTAACAACTCGACATGTTGGACCTGATAAGTAACTTTTTGCTGGTTCTACATGTTGTAGATCGAAGGGAAATCAAACAAAGAGTCGACACTCAGTCACTCCTTCATTTAGCTCAGACACTGAGAGAAAAACAGTCATATTTGAAGCTTGATATGCAGCAGGGTTATTGATTTTCAATGCAAAAACACAATTTTACCAGGTATTTTTGTCTAACTTCAAAACTAACTTAATATTGATTAAAATAGTATCTGTTTCACTTATAATGTGGGAAAAATGTCCTGTTACAAATTAAATGATTATGAATCACTGAATTAATTACTGACTTAAAACAAACTTTAATATCTTGTTGAAAAGTTACTTCTAAGGTAGTTTTGTGATTTTAAAGTGTATGAAGATATTAGCGCTACAAACTAGACGAGTACCGGATGAGATCTGGTGTTTTTTGCAGCGTTTTGTGCTGATGGATATAAAACGTTCCTGAGATGATTTCAGGAGTCTAGGATTTAAGGCAGGGGTTCTCAAAGTGTGGCCCGGGGGCCATTTGTGACCCTTAAAATGATTTTGTTTGGCCTCTGATAGAATGGTTTTTGTTGCCCAACTAAACAGGAAATTGAAAATAAAAATAAAAGAAGGCAACAGCCTGAAGCCATATTTATGTTTTGGATGTAGAGATTTAATTAAAAAAAAAATATTGTTGAGCAGGTAAAAATAAAAATCACAGTATATAAATTTTTGTATTTTTAATTTGATGAATTTTATGGTCTTCCACTAGTTTAAATTTGCTAATTTTGCCTCCACTGCATTTGGGCACTAACTGATCACAGGTGATGTTTGTGAGCATAAAGTTTAGCTCATAAGAAAATCTTGTCTTAGCTTCAGTTTTGACTTTTTACGGCTGTTAGCATAAAATGGAGCTGACACGTGACGTAACGTTTATCAGTAACCCTCTAGTAACCAGGAACTGCATCATCGTCCATATATGGACTCTCTTCCTGTTTTTAAATGATTTAGTTTCATACTTGTAATGTTCACAGGTTTTTGTAGCTGTAGGTGTTTTTAACCTTTCAGTAGTTTATTTTTTGATGTAATTATAAAAAATTCAAAGTGTAGGTTGTGACTCACCATTTCTGAAAAGAGAGAAAAGAGGCAGAGAAACGGTCGTTATTATTCTAAATGTCGTCTGTCTGAAAAACCTTTTTTGATAAAACTGAGTTTGATGGAGGACAGGAAGATGGAGGGCAAAGAGAGAGGATATCATAATTCATTTTCTGATAACATGCATGAGACATGGTTGCCATGGTAATTGCTTTACACCACTGGGAGGTAATGCATATATTTTTTTATTATTAATATTGTTGGAAAAAGCTGAAGTAATAAAGCAGCTCTGCGTTGCGTTGCTGTAAATACATAATAGATCAGCTTCGTTGTGCATTATTGAGCCGTGTTGGAGTCGGACGTTTGAAGCCGGAGTGAGATGTTCGCATTGTGCTCGGCGCATTAGTGGGGTTGGAGTTCAGACAGGCGTGATGTACTGGCAGCTTTTATTGATCTCAGCAGGACGAGAAGAACCACAGAGATCAGCGTCTTACAACGGGACGGATCTGCTGGAGCAGCCCTGCACACACATTTATTCAGATTTATTCAAAGTATAAGTTTTATAGTGCAATGTAACCCCTTGATCTGCTGCAGTGACTGTTGTAATTCAGTGTCGCTCTAGTTTGGGGTGTTTACAATATTGCAATTGGAAAAAGATTTAAATGTGCCATGAATGCTAAGGACGAACTCGAACTGCGTTTATGTTTGGATGTTTTGAGGAGCAATAACCCTAAAGCTCACTAACTGTGTTAGAGATAGAAGCTAAAATTGCATAAAATTGCACAATTTGACATTTTGAAAATAAATTTGCTTCATAGAAACAGATAATAAAAAATAAACTATTTTTTGATTTAAAAAAAAGATTTTTGGCTGTATTGAAATTGGTTTATTTTGTTATATTACAACAGGAACACCTGATCAGAACAGGATGTTACTACTGGCAGAGACGTCAAAGAAGACAATGACAGGAAGTGGAGGATGATGACGCTGCATGTTTTTAATGACTTGTCATGTTTCCAAACATCCATGTGTGATTTTAAGGACAGTTTTGTTTAAAGAGATTCATAATTCATTTTATTTGTTGTTTTTGTTGTTTTATTTTTAAAATGTCTTCCAGTTCCAGAGTTAAATGTTCATTAGTATTTAAAGTTTATTGATCTTTGAGAATAAAATATTATCATTTATCGCATTAACTTCTGGAACAGTTTATCGTCCAGCAGAATAAATCGTGACAGGATGATATTTTGTGTTCATATTATCTAATCCAGGTCAGAACCGGTTTGTAGTGGACCAGTTATCCAGAGTTCAGGCTGACTTAATGTCTGAACTCTGGTTGCTTTCGTCAGAAACCTCCTGACCTCTGCTGACTCTTCTTCCCTTGACGTGTGAAATCGTTTCCCGTCATCCAGCCTGTAAAGCGTTTGTCTGCTGACGGTGGATTATTTCTTCTGAAAAAGCCTCACCAACAAACAGATGATTTGACGTTCTTTCCGTCTTCTGTCCTCTTCTGCCGTCGCCCTCGTTCCTCTTCTGTCGTTTCCTTATTCCTCCTAATCCGACTTTGTTTCTGCTTCTTCGCTGCTTCATTTCAATATGAATGAAAGCTGAGCTGATTTTCCTCGGGTCGAGACACATCCTGGATTCATTTGCAATTTTAATTCAATTTCTGTTTGACTGCGCTCACATTTAGACACCAAAGTTGGACTTGATGCTTTTATTTCTCTGTTTTTAATGCGTCTTCTGCTGCTGAGGTGGTTTAATGTAAATCAGGATAATACTCTTACAGGTTCAAACACTTTTACTTAACTTTGTTTACGTTTCAGAGGATTTGTCTGAGTTTGTAGCTTCAGCATATTCTCATAAAGCTCTTAATCTACACTGGGATTATAACTGAAAAATGAGTTTAAACTGAAGAGCCTTTACAGGTAAACCTGATGTGACCTCCTTTAAACTTTCGAATGTTTAACTCTTTACACTCCCTGGAGGTCCAGCCTCTAAGGACTTAGGATTTTATTTTATGACCATAAAGATAGAAATGTCACCAGATTACCAGAATATTGTTCAATTTATTTAACATCCTTTCATTGGATGTAAAAGGATTCAAATCCAAACAATAAAGTGACTCATTACTTATTATGTATTTTATGTTACTGCTCTAATCTATCTTCTACCATAAGAGTGACTGTAGATAGAAAAACAGGAGTAAATTTCCACCAACAAATCTCAGAATATTTCTTAGAAAATATAAGAACATTTCTGAGTTTGGAAAGTCGAAAATTTGTAAGAAAAAAAAAACTCATAATTTTGAGATAAATCTGAGAAATTTTCAAGAAAGAAAAAACAAGGACATTTTTGAGTTTGAACTTGCAAATTTGTGAGTCTGAAAAGTTGAACATTTGCTAGAAAAAAAATCAGAAATTTTTTAATTAATTTCAGAAATTTATGAGGAAAAAATCATGGAAATTTCCGTTTAACAACTCAAACATTTTTGACTTTTCGAACTCAGAAATATCCATGTTTTTTCTCTAAGATGAAGTTCTTTTTATAGCAATTTTAGAAGTCAGAAATTTCCAATTTTGAGGTTAATCTCAAAATTTCATATATTTTTCTAGCACATTTTCGACTTTTCAAACGCTGAAGTTTCCGACTTTTTTCTAGAAAATTTCTGAGATTAATCTAAAATTTGAGTTTTTTTGGTGTCATTTGTCTACAATGGCTCTGATATGCTTTGTAGAAATGTCACAGAATTGCCATAATATTTTCCAGTTTGTTTTACCTCCTTTTAAATCATTGGATTTAAAGTATAATTTAATAATAATTAATTTAATTAAATTTCATTCCTTATCTAATTTCCCTCTGGGAATAATAAAATATTTCTGAATTTTAATTTAATTTCTGAATTTCGAATATCGATTCAAATGAAAGGAATAGACCTTTTTCACGCTTCCGCGTTTTAAAGCGGATGTGGGGTTTGACAATTTCCGGTGGCTATAGCGTTAGCATTAAAAGGCTAGGAAAATGGCTCAGTCTCGGCGGAGTTGTTTTTGT